>CM056168.1:896138-998507 GCA_029691765.1 Entomobrya proxima
TGCAAAATATTTTTTAAAATATCCAAATAACGTAGATTTTTAAACGAATCTGTGGAAAATTACCACAACTCTCGAATATCCCTGGTGAGTAGATTTTCACAGGCTTGCTCCCACATGTAGCATGCGCAAAGATTTGTTCATGAAGTCAAACATGCACCATGAATGGTATTTCTTTGGATATTTTCACTGTTTCGAAAAATGCTACCCAAAGGACCTAAGATGAAACAAGTCACTCTTGTCACTGGGCCCGAAGTTCGGGCACTGGTGAAAATAAACTTGAAAACGTCTCTCTTTCTTTCAGCGTTATTAAAAGCCTCATTTCTAGTGAACCGTAAGCGTATTTTTACAAATTGAAGAGTCTTCAGTGAAGACCCATGAGTATATGAGTATTAATAAGACTGCATTTCTAAAGCAAACGATTAATTCCATTTTAAACATAAAAATTATGCAAAATTTTCCAGCTTTCGACCAGTCTGTATTTTACCAAGCAAACCCAGGATTATCCAGTTTTACAATGTGCTACATGCACTCATTTCCCTCAATTCTTTTTTTTCTGTTCTTCCACCGTTGCATTTGCCATCTACTCTTTTACATTAGTTCCTTCCTTTGTTCCATCTGCTTCCTTGCATTCCAATATAAATCGTGCGTTTCATGCTCCCTTCCAAAGAGAGTACCAACTCAGTTACGTTATAATTTTGCAAAACAATTTGCAAATCATTTTAATTTGTTTTCAGGATTATGTATTATTATACCATACAAACTACATTGGCCGTTACATGAAAGAAAAGTTCACTTTCAACTGTTTCAACTATATTCTCGGCGTAATATACTTATCTTCCTCCCACGGTTTTTCAATTGCTATTAAAATGCTATAAACTTGATAAGACTGATTTTATGAATAAGATAATAGATTTTTGTGTTGATGACTTGACTACTTGATACTGATACTCCGGCATATGTATGAAATTGCTATATTTATATTTGTGTTAATACATTAGAAACTGCATAAAAAACTACGTATTCAACAACCGGGTTTTTATGCAAGACTTTCAAATATATTTCATATTTATTTTTGTTGAATGATGAATTATTATGGGCCACAATTTGTGGTACAATTTCTATTTGAATAAATTAATATACAATTGAATTCAAAGTTGAATTACGGAATGCTATTCCTGACTTGGTATGGATTATAAATATATTTAATTAATCCGGGTCAACGTTGAATGCCTATTGAAACCAGAAGAAGAAGGTGGTTGGAGGGTCAGACGTTGTACCATTTATTGGAGGGGAGAGTGTAGTGCCGTTAACTGGTGGGGATAGGGTGGTTCCATTAATTGGAGGTTGGAAAGTCGTTCCGTTGATTGGTGGTTCTAAAGTCGTTCCGTTGATTGGAGGAAAGACGGTGGTTCCGTTAATTGGAGGTTGGAAGGTTGTCCCATTGATTGGTGGCTCGAATGTTGTTCCGTTTATTGGAGGAGACACCGTAGTGCTGTTGATTGGAGGCTCGAAAGTTGTTCCGTTTATAGGTGGATAGACTGTTGTTCCATTAATTGGTGGATAAACGGTTGTTCCATTAATTGGTGGATAGACGGTTGTTCCATTAATTGGTGGATAAAAGGTTGTTCCATTAATTGGTGGATAAACGGTTGTTCCATTAATTGGTGGATAAAATGTTGTTCCATTATTTGGAGGTTGAACGGTCGTTCCATTGATTGGAGGCTCGAAAGTTGTTCCATTGACTGGTGGAGAGACGGTAGTGCTATTGATTGGAGGTTGAAATGTAGTTCCGTTAATTGGTGGATAAGCGGTTGTTCCATTAATTGGTGGATTAACGGTTGTTCCATTAATTGGTGGATAAGCGGTTGTTCCATTAATTGGTGGATAAGCGGTTGTTCCATTAATTGGTGGATAAGCGGTTGTTCCATTAATTGGTGGATTAACGGTTGTTCCATTAATTGGTGGATAAGCGGTTGTTCCATTAATTGGAGGTTGGAAGGTCGTTCCATTGATTGGAGGCTCGAATGTTGTTCCGTTTATTGGAGGAGACACCGTACTGCTGTTTATTGGGGGCTCGAAAGTTGTTCCGTTTATAGGTGGATAGACGGTTGTTCCTTTAATTGGTGGATAAACGGTTGTTCCATTAATTGGAGGTTGGAAGGTCGTTCCATTTATTGGAGGCTCGAAAGTTGTTCCATTGATTGGTGGAGAGACGGTAGTGCTATTGATTGGAGGTTGGAATGTAGTTCCATTAATTGGAGGTTGAAAGGTCGTTCCATTAATTGGCGGAAGGAAAGTTGTTCCGTTGCTTACATCCCAAGTGTCGATTAGAATGGGTTGTTGTGCCATGGTCACTCCAACGGTGACCAAGACCAGAAAGTTGCAATATTTTGCAGAAAAATACATTTTGGAACAATTTCAGCAAAGCTAGTTTGGAGAGCTTTTTAGTGATTGTAAGTTGCCGGTTTGCGGTCAATGGTAAATGTGACTTTACTTCCTGAAAAGACCCCGCTTAAGTAGTCCTTCATGTTCCACCGATTTTCGTCAATCAATCTAGCAAATCACGCAAGAAGCCGGGCTACGCGAAACATTTTAAGAGTTATTGCCATTGCCAATTGTCGCAAGAATCATCTCCGAGTTCTTTTGTGCTCTTCTAAATATGACGTATATTATGCATACGCAAATTTTTAAGGTGCGCAATGCGCAAATTAGTCATCTTCAAATATTTTTTTACTACATTACATTTTGTAATTGTCCATAAATTAAATTAGATCATCATTTATTTGGCACAACGCAAATTAACGTAAAACCAACACTTTAAAATCCATAACGTGCAAACTTTTATCAAACATATTATCTGAATAAGTAAACTTGAGAGGATTTATTGATTGATTTTCATGATAAAAAACTTGAGATGGCATTGCATAGTAAAAGCATACGTACATGCACAGATTTGTAAGCACATAAGTGTGCACTGTGCACGCAATTATAACATTTCAAGCAATTTTAAAAAGTGACATGATTTGCTTCATTTTTTCAGTTGGGCATGCGGCATTGGTTTTGGTGCTGTTAGCAGTTCAAGAAGAAACGAAATAATGCATTCGAGTATCCCTTTTTCCCTTTCATTTGTCCATCCATTCATTCATGCGCTGTCAGCAACTACAAGTTTCAACTTTCATGTAGTTTACCATCTTGCCATTTGTCTTGTGTTCTCATCACATTTGATTTAAAAAATGCCGACAATATGAAGCATGTTGTTTGTAGTAATGTTTAAATAGCCCTATTTACAATTTTTTTAAAGAGCTACATTATCATACAGACCTTTTTTATTTAGAACATGTACATTTAAAGTGTATGTATTTTGAAATATTTGCGAATGTAGCATAGTAATTATTGCTTTCAATTTGACCTATCGACGACAAAATATGCGCACATGCTCAAAATGATCATTGTTCATGCTACTAGCATGATGCTAGTATTTTTGCAGTGCAAAATAATTTTGCAATAACAATATTTACACATGCTAGTATGACGCCGTTTTTTGTCAAGACACTCAATCAGAACCCATTGCTACCTAAAGATCAGCTCAAGATTACGCACGAATGAATATGATCATTGAAGTGTGTACTGGTAAAGCACTGTAATTCAAAAGAAAATGAAATCACAGTCAGTTCGGCGTATTTTACAATTAAACTTTTAAAGTTAACAACAAAATATGCTTGAAACATCATGCAGTCTATTTTTCAATAATTCTGAGCTGCTTCGGTCGGGAATTCGGCTAGATTGTATCTTCGGCTAGTAGTCGGCTAACTTGAGTGTGCCCAGCTGCTCTTAAAGCATTGAGCGAGTCAGCTTAGTCACTTTCCTGATAAACACTCAATGCATTGCTGTGCACTCAATGTTTACTAAGCCTTTGAACGAGTCACTAGCTCATTAAATAACTTATTCTCGTGCCAAAATAAAACTGACTAAATGAATTGATAAACTTGCCCAAAATTAAGGATGGGCAAGGACAAGGTTAAAGTGGGCATTCGAGTGCGCCCCCTTAACGCACGGGAAAAGGCACTGATACCTGATGGCTCGTTGGTTGTGCGAGTGAATCTGGACACTAATCAAGTGATACTTTCTAATCCCAGTCAGGTGTCCAACGCTGCGAACAATAACAACAGTGTAAATTCCAGAGGAAACTCCAATGCGGGCACCAAGTCCTTTACCTTTGACCATGTCTTTGGAATGGAGATGGACCAGCAGAATATTTTCGAAAAGTTGGGCGAGGACTTGCTGGCCAGTGCGTTTGAAGGGTATAACGCTTGTCTGTTTGCGTATGGACAGACGGGAAGCGGGAAAAGTTATACCATGCTGGGGTCGGCGGAGCAAAGGTCAGACCATTTATTTTACCATTACGTTTTGCTGAAGCAGTATAGTTAATAATTTATTGGATTTTTATTCTTCTGACAGAGGTGTGATCCCCCGGTTGTGTGATGCCATGTTTAACAAAATTTCTGAAGAGATTGCTAATACTGGAAGCAACTCTGCGTGTTCACCCACCTCATTCCCTCCCGAAACTCCCAATGTTTTCAAGGTGGAGGTGTCCTTTATGGAAATCTACAATGAGAAAGTGCGTGACCTTCTTGTGGCCAACAAAACTTCGTTAAAAGTGCGTGAACACTCAATTCTTGGTCCGTACGTGGATGGGCTCTCCCTTTTGGCAGTGAAGAGTGCAGAGGACATTGCAAATTTGATGGCAGAAGGGAACAAGTCCCGAACAGTGGCTGCTACCAACATGAACTCTGAAAGTTCGAGAAGTCATGCCGTGTTTACAATTGTGCTAACCCAAACAATGACAGATATGAGTAGTGGCGTGACTGGAGAGAAAGTGAGCAGAATTTCACTGGTGGACTTGGCAGGTTCGGAAAGAGCAGCTAAAACTGGTGCTGTGGGAGAAAGGTTAAAGGAGGGCAGCAATATTAACAAATCGTTGACCACTTTGGGCTTGGTCATCTCCAAATTAGCTGAAGGGAGTGGGGGAGCAAAAGATGACAAGAAAAACTTTATTCCTTATCGTGACTCAGTATTAACTTGGCTGCTGAAGGACAACTTGGGAGGAAACAGTAGAACAATTATGATTGCTACTGTGTCCCCCTCACCAGACAACTACGAGGAAACTCTGTCTACTTTGAGGTATGCGGATAGGGCAAAGAAAATAGTGAATAATGCAGTGGTCAATGAAGACCCTAATGCCAAGATTATCCGGGAATTGCAAGCGGAAGTAAAGCAGCTTAGAGAACTACTCAAAAGTCATGTGTCCGACAAGGTGCTCAATGATAAGTTGAACCAGAGTGAGAAGTTGATGAGACAGGTGTCAGAAACGTGGGAGGAGAAGCTCCAACGGTCCGAGCAAGCTACACAAGAGAGACAAGCAGCTTTGGAGAAAATGGGCATTTCTGTACAACAGTCGGGAATATCCGTAGAAAAAGACAGGTTCTACTTGGTAAACCTTAATGCTGACCCAGCGCTGAATGAACTGCTGGTTTACTACTTGAAGGAGGACCGCACTGTGGTGGGCCGACCTGACGCCAGCAGCCCTCCTGACATTCAACTTACTGGACTGGGTATTGAGCAGCTTCACTGCGAATTGGTAATCGACCAAGAGCAGTCCCTGTACTTAATTCCTTATCCTAACGCACATACCTGTGTCAATGGAGAGAGAATAGAGAAGCAGAGAATACTACATCATGGGGATAGGATTCTGTGGGGAAATCATCACTTTTTCAGGTTAAATAGCCCAGTAAAGTCGACCCCCCAACAACAGCCCGCAGCTCAACAACAACAACAGCCAACTAGCCTAACTCCAAGCAGCTCCGCCATTATTGGAGGCCCCCTGGAAAGCACACCAGCAAATTCGTACGAATTGGCATCGGCCGAATTTTCAATGAAGCAGCTAATCATGTCCGATCCGATTCACGAGGCAGTGGCAAAGCTAGAGTCCAAGCACCAAAAAGACAAGCAGGTGGCACTGGAGAAACAGCGTCAAGAGTTGGAACGACAGTTTAATGCACTGATGCATGTGCTCAGCCCCACAAGTCCAATGCCCCCGGGCCCTTTACCCTGGGATTCACACAGCAATTATTTGCAACCCGGCGCTACGCTTCACAACAGCAGCTCCTCCAACCACATTGCAGGCCTGCAGGGTAGTGTGGGTGGAGTCACCTCCAGCTCATCCTCCTCCTCCCAGCCTCAAAATGTACGCAACAACAAAATTGCAGAGGGTCTGAAACTCCTTAAAGACTTTCTTTTGAAAGCTAATCAAATGGTTAGGGAAGCAAATGAGATTGCAAGTGCAATGAAAATTGATGTAAAGTATCGAGTGACCCTGCTCATTCCCCCTAACAATCTGACTCCCAACCGACCCAAAGGTAGCCTTGTAGCAGAGCCTTCAATTCGAGTGGAAAGGGAGGGCTACTACCCTCAAATCTGGTCCATGGAGAAACTCCAGAACAGGCTGATTGACATGCGGGAAATGTACGAAGATTACTGCTCTCAACAGAGTGGTGGGCTAGGAAGCCTTGAGCTTGGCGCAGGTGATGCTATTTTAGACCCAGCAGTTTCCCTTACTGAGCTTGCAGAACCCCCAGCCACATTTTTTGAACCTGACCAGCCTCACGTTCTTCTTGGAATTGCCAATGTGTTTTTGCAAGCTCTATTTTACGACGACGTCAGTCTAAAGTACGCCGTTCCTGTGATAAACCAACAAGGGGAAATTGTGGGAAGGCTGCATGTCGAGGTGGCAAAAATATCCGGCTTGATGGACAGTTCGAATAGTAAGTTGGTTGGTACAAACAGCTCCTTGAATCTGGGAGGAAGCTTGCTCCAGCAGAGCACCTCTTCCATGAAACTTGAAAGCAGTTTGTACGAGGAATACGAAGACGCTCCTGAAGACGAGGAGTCCACTGACCCCAAGACAGTAACAGTTAAGGTGACAGTGCGTCACCTTGCGGGAGTGAATAGTTCGCACAGTGTATTCTGCCAGTATGTGTTCTGTGATAGTGTTGTGGTGGTGCCTCCAACAAGCACAACTTCCGTGATAAGGTTCGACCACACGAGATACTTCACCATTCCAGTAAGCGACGAGTTTGTGGACTACTGTAGCGAAAGTGCTCTTTCCGTTGAGGTATGGGGCCATCGGGGAATTCAGCTGGAGTCAAGTGGAGGCTCTCAGCAACAACAGCAGCAGCAGAACAGCGGAAACGGGGAAACGAATAATAATAGTGTAACGGACAGATGGAAGGAGGTGACCAGTCAGTTAAAGCTCTGGGTAGAGATCCAGGAGCTGAACGAGAATGGAGAGTATGTACCTGTGGACGTGGAGTATTCCACTGGAGCGGGAACTGGTGGGGTACATCTTCTTAGACAAGGTCTCCAAAGACGCATTTTAATTACGGTGGAGACCAGCGCTAGTGTGGGCCAGTTGCCTGTGGTCTGCGATGAAATCGACCAAGTGTCTTTGGGAGGGATTACGCCTCGTTCCACAACACTTCAGCGTCCTATGGACTCGTATCAAGAGGAGGACCTAGCTCTTTTAAGGGAGAGATGGGGAGAGGCTCTGAAACGACGTCGCGAGTACTTGGATGCACACTTACAAGAGCTGGCAAATAAGCAGGTTAAAAGCGAGGATGAGCAGATTCGAGAAAAAAGTCTGGTTAGCCAGTGGCTTACGCTTACAGAGGAGAGAAATGCGGTGTTAGTACCCACCCCGGATTCTGGCGTTCCTGGTGCGCCCACAAACTCCACCTTTAAACCGGAATCTGGCATGGAACAGCATATGCCTATTATTTTCCTGGATATTGCTGAGGATATCCTTTCCGCCGAGAGTAGTCCCCATAGTCCGCCGCTGGTAACGGGCAACACGGCTGGGCTCAACAGCCTTCTTCCAAAAGAGCACGATAGCCAGTTTGTGGTGCTTCCCATGCATAAAAAATCCTATGGCGACTTTTATTCTGCGTGGAGCGACCAACGAATGACCACTGAAAGCTGGGCGCTAGTGTCGTGGGACAGTAGCGTGCACGACTGTCCTCAGCTCAACAAGCCGACTCCCACGGGGGAAGTAATTTATGTAATTTTGCGAGTGGCACTTCGCCTCTCGCACCCAGTTCAAATGGAAGTGGTACTTAGGAAGCGGGTGTGCCTTATTGTGAGAAAGAACAGAAGCTCGTTCTCTGAGCGACTGAGGGCTAGGTTTACCATGAGGAAACCTGAGGATTTGGAACAAGAACGGAGCAAAAAGAGAACGGGCGTTACTTATCAAGTTGTTAGCCATCTGCCAAAAAGCTCGGAACAATTGGAAACGAGGGAGAGTTTGGCCAGTTTGGCGGTGTCACACGGAGAGAATTATATTGGTACAATTCAAATACTTTCATTTTTATTATCCTCTTTGTCTTTTAATGCAGTATTTTATGCAGTCTTTGCTGTTTTTATATTTTTTCAGAGGAATATCTTCGTTCCGTTTCTGCGGTGGATTCCATTCTAAATCTGGATCGTATGCGTCAATCCGTGTACTTGCGTGAGGAACAAATGAAATCCCGACCCCAGAAGCTGAATCGAAGTTTCCAGAATCAGAATGGGGTTTCTGGAGGTGTGTCGCCTTCCGGAATGAGTGGCTTCATGAGAAAGACCCTCTCTGTTCCAAATATATCCCAGCTTTTTGTGGGAGGTGGTGGAACCCCTACCTCAACAACATCACTTTTAGGAGGTAGCGTCAGGTTATCTCAATTAAATGGAAACCCAGTGAGTGGACTGGTTTCACCCAGCACACCCATAGGACAATCTACTGAAAGTGGAAATATGATAAACAACGGAGTTCCCAGAAGAATTAAACCCATTCGTTCCGAAAGCTTAGCAAATTTATCTGGATTTGCAAGGAGCAATGCACAAGATTTACTTTCTCCGTCCACAAACCAGCAAAGCTCGCAGCATAGTCCAAACCAAGCACGCCCAAGTTCCTTAAATTTAGGTGAGCATAATACTGAGCTAGTCCTATCTCAACTTCTCTAAAAATATCCAATTAATAATATATAATAAATTATGCTCTTTATTTGTGATAAATTTGCAGGTAGTACAATGAGTGGGAGTGGCAGCATTACCCCTCACAATAACAAGTGGACTAGTATGATGACGACCGTGATGGAAGAAGAAAGTAGTGGATACGGTAGTCAAAAATCTTCGGAAGAGTCACCCACAACTACTGGCTAACATTGACACAGGATTTTTGATAAAATGACAGTTTGATTTAAACTTTGCTATTTTAAAAAATGTTAGTTAGTACGTGCAATGCCATTTAACGCTGGGTGTACCGTGAATACCGTTTGAATTCTGACGAATAGAGATGGAATCCCAGGGAAAAGTTACAAAGGCTCTTTCGATTTTCTCAAGAAATGGAAATATGTAATGCATAATTTTTAGATGGTTATTCTGTATAAAGACATTTCCTGTTTAGTCGTAACTGCTTTTACAATTAATGGCTTTTTAGCTGGAATTCGATTTCTTTGCAGATCTCATTGGATTTGTATGGTGCATTCTCAGGGTTAAATTTCTTTGAGTACTTAACTCTATGTATTATTCAACTTGACAAACTGTAGAAATGTAGAATATAATTATAAACATGCATAATATAATATGATTTTATGATCCGAACCGTATGATTAAAGTATGACTGACTACAAACATTCCTAATTCAATTCCAAATCCATCAATTAAAGCATTTATTGCCATCAAACACAAAATAAAACTTTACATGAAACATGATATACAATTTAAATGCGGGACTTGAATTTATAGTCTTTAGCGGCTTTGAATACTTTGAATTGACCTTTAGCCACTGTTATCCTAAACTGCAATCCTAAACGAACTTTTTAAAAATGTGCATTGCGCACATACACCTAAAGTGTTTTCTTGTCTTTTCAATTTCAATAATATATAGCATAGGTATGTTCTGATAGCTGTGAAGTGCACCAGCATAAAATGCCTATGCAGAACGATGTACCTACCTGTCTAACGAATTCTTTTGAAGGAATAAGGAATTCCCTAGTGTATCTAGTACACTCAAGATAAAAGAAGTTTTGTATCGTTGCTGGCACAACTTACTACCTTTTACTACCTGCATTAGAGTTGCGTATTACCACAGCTAGTAAGTTGGTAGTAAACTGCTTAGCAGATTTTCTTAGTTGGTATGATCATCTTATGCTGCGATTGCAGCCAGTTCTGTCTTTGCAGCCACATGGTTCGCTTCACACGTTCTCCGGCGTTTACATCAAAGATTCGAATCCAAATGCATGAAACAAAAGTGCGGTCGCTCTGGTCTTTGGAGTGATCATGGAGTGAAATGCTCATGAAAGAAATGGGCTTGTCCTGGTGGAACAAAGTGTGACTATAATTACCTTATTATAAATTATAATGTTGATTAAGTGTCCCAACTAGTTTATAGGCAAAAGTTAAGCCAAGATTCTTGAAGCATTAAAAATAAGGAAAGAGGAAGCTCTCGTAAAATATGCAGGGAAAAGTTTCTGAATGGATGTGTTATCGTTAAGTGATTCCCTGTCAGCATCAAACCCATTTTTTCAGTGTCATCTACGGGCTTTTGAACATTCCATGCATTTTACATTAAATATTATTGCAGTTAGACCAAGCTCCGGAAATATTAGAAAATTAGCCCTATAAGCTTGCTCTATATTTCAAAATTTCCATTGACAATGATTGCAGTTTTGAGCGTGCGTGTGGGAGTGGCTTGTGAATGCAGTGCATTGCATTATTAAATTGATTGAATCTTGAATTTCAATTCAAGCTATTTCTAAAATTCCAAACCTAAACGGATAGTAGCAGTGCACTAAGGTGCACTCTCCTACAAAAATATGTACTCTCATCACACGCGGATTTATCCAAAGCGGGTAAGCAACCAACATGAATCAGTTTTGCACATTTTTTTGCTTTTTAGAAGAAAAAATATTTTTCATGCTTCGATTACCTTTCCTAAAAAACAAGTAGTGTTATGTACAGAACGCATAATATTTTTCTAAGAACAAAAATAAACAGTTATTTAAGTACTACTACCAGCGGTGATGCACACTGGGTTGATGTTGAGTCGGTGAAATTTCTTAGTGCATTTAGCAACATTGGCCTTATCATAACAATGTATATTTATTATTATAATGCATTTCAAAAGGGCATTCTATAATCTCATCTATTGTCTTATTCAATGCAATATTTACACTATAATACCGTCTTACTCTAAAGTTCGAAGCATTATATTTTTATAATTTTTTACCATTATGTTGTTTTAGCGGTTTTTTCTTTTTCTTAATTACGTTCAGTTAATTTACGCCAGGAAAATGTGTGTTAGGAAGGTAATGTCATGCTTGAGATAGAAAACTCTAAAAAGTATTTTTTCTAAGAATGCTTTAAATGAGTTTGGCCATATTTTGCACGTGCAGGGTACAACAAGAGATACTTTTTGGATTTCAAAAACCCGGAAAGTTTTAAAACCTATATCAAACGAGGTTTATCGTCACAAACTATTGTTCTGATTCGGTTCATACCCAATACCCCAACATCATACAAAATCGATTAATAAA
Source organism: Entomobrya proxima (assembly GCA_029691765.1). Taxonomy (NCBI): domain Eukaryota; kingdom Metazoa; phylum Arthropoda; class Collembola; order Entomobryomorpha; family Entomobryidae; genus Entomobrya; species Entomobrya proxima. Next base: position 907,763 of record CM056168.1, read on the forward strand.
AAATCATAAAGGCATCATGCTGGTTTAAATGAAAATTATCATTTTTGTGAACATGTTATAAAAAAGCTGTTGTAGCTGTAGGCTTGTTTTTTCGCATGTGGTTAGTGTACCTTGTAGAAAACACTAGCTGCGACATGGTATTGTAATACAGCGTGGGTAATCGTTTTCGATCCTCGAAGAAGATTCAAGGTCGCCTATGACTTGGCTCATCTTCTTGTCCTTTTTTTATAATCTCTCTGCATTATGGATATTATTCTCCATATTCATTTTTAATAATAATCAGTAATCATTGTTCACACGTTGTCATTATGTCATAGTTTTATATACGCCATGCATGAATGCTTGCATTTATATGCGAACACGAATTTTCAAAATACAAACTCATTGCCTCTTCTGTCTTTTGAACTTGAATTATTTGTAAAAAATCGTGAAAGAAATACTCTCGGGCATGTGATCATAATCATTTGCTTGAATGAATGAGGCAAAAACGGAAGAAGATGAGCGACAGTAGCCACAATAGTAAGTGATGGCTAGAGAGGATTTATTCAGTAATGATTTGTGGTAATGATCTTGAATGCAATGAACTGGCGAACATAATATAATGCTGGGTAATTAGCAACTTGCAACGAACACTATTGTTAGAAGTTTGTAAAGGAACTTGTTTTATTACTGGATAGTGTTTTGGGATAAAATCTGTCACGACAAAGGACAAAGCGTTAATGTTCTTGTATGGTTTTGATGTTGCAAAAATCTTCATGCCATGCAGTACTGAGTAGCGTACCGCAGCTTAATTGCTTCAACGAATAAGAAAAAAACGTTATTATAGAACTGGTGCGTTTTTATTACGCAAGTTTTTCTGTCGGTGCGGAGGTAAAAAACAAAAATATGGCTTTGTTTCGTGTAACGATGTATAAAATGCGAATGTAAAAGTAAGCCACATAATGAAATATTGAGCCGTTTTTTGCGTCTTAAGTTAATTTTAAGAATCCCAACAAAGTTTTAGCGTTATATGATTTGATTTTGCAATTTGCATTTTTTCTTTACACGGTATCCAGTAGGCCGGCACTGATCTGGAATACTAAACAGAAAAATAATCTGGTTTTTTTTTTCATACTGAACCAAATTTCCAAAGTGGATACTGATATTGATATAAGCAGGTACAGAATAAAGGTTAAATTTTCCTCACCTTTTCAAATCCAATATAAGTTACTGGACAAGAGGAGCATCTTCTTTGAATTCTAATAATTTTATTCAAATCATGCTCCAAAAAAGTGGTTCTGATCGGTAATAATTCACATTTCGGTTGCTGGAATGAAATGGACATCTGTGAAATGGATTTAATTCCACGTAAAAGTAATCATGACAAGGTTATTAGCAGGTAGCTAAAAACGTATGCACCTGCAGCTAGTGAGCGTGCAAAGGCTGTTCTATGCGATTACGAAAGCGAAATTTTTGATACTGGTCAAGAAAGAAGATGAACAAGTTGGCAAACTTGAACTCATCCAATGAACTTGAACTTGAGACATGCTCAATTGTAGTTTTGATTACAAACTGCTACGCTTCTGTTGATGATCTCAATTCTCAATGAAGCACCTACTGTACAAGTACAAAAACAAGATCATCTTCACTTTTTTATGTTGTTTTGTTTTTGGCTTTGTCATTTAATGCCAATATAGAAAGATCTTCTTCTTATAGAAATCAAGTTTACATAATACATAATCGCATTGCCAGTATTTTTTATGCTAAATATTATTCAATCTTTTACTTTTACGCAGCAGCAAAAATGAAATGTTTATCTTGTAAAATCAACAATCAACAAGAAAGTCCAAACATGCTGAATCATTTCATTAGAGAACATGATGACGTTTTTTGTGAGCTGATTTGATTTACGTGTAATGAACTTGATAGGCAATTACCAACTGGAGAAGATGATGCTGATACTGGTTTCAAATCACATGAAAATGTCAGGTTGATATTTTGACTGTTAGTTGTAATGCGGTGTTGTTCTCAAATGAAGATGCTATCTTCATGATTGTTGTGTTTAATGAAGGACGAAACCTTGTACAATTTCGTCAAAAACAGTGTTTAAACGTACTTAACGTACTCAGCATTTTGCGAAGAGTGGAAAGCTGTTGTTTATGAAATTTAAAAAGCTTTAATACTATATTACGCGTTTAAATATAAAACTATTATCTGCTTGATTGTTATCAATATCTAGCTGCCATCTCTAGAGTATGTGATCTTGAGTTATAGAGTGATAAAATGAAACGGACAGATTCATGTTCGATTGAATCTTCGAATATCGAATACACATTGTTTTATGCATTGAATGGGGCTCTATGACTTGAAACTCGGTAACAAAACAAATGAAAAAATTTAGTACGCAGTGCAGTATCATATCTGGTGTCAAGGGAAGCAACGGCAATATAATTGTTTGAAATAGCAGCGGTTGTACCATCACTCCCAAAGTATAGTTTTCCATTGTTCCTCAATCACAGTACTAAACCGCTTGGTAATTGTTATAAATGCATTTTGACAGCGGACCAGTTTTAAAGGCATTGCATCATGACCACCCTACTTGGTACTTTCAAAAATATAATATGACAGGTGGTTTCTGTCCCGAGTTGTTTTCAATTAGCAATGCATTGCCAAGCCGTCATCATTGTCCATTGTTCTATCTGACGTAAGTTGAAGTATATTGACGGACTACAGCTTACAAACCGTGTTTTCTCGTTGTTTTTCCAATGGGTCATTCATTCTCATATTCAATTTTTGAAAATATGCAGTTATCCAAACATTGCTTGTAAATTACTATAAGCGCATCTAGTTCTATCTGCTGAAAAGCGTAAATAAACCGAAACCGCAAAGCACACTTGGTCATCCTTTTAAAAAAACATTTTTTTGTTCTAATCATGGCCAGCGTATTGTTATGCAATTTGTGGAGTAAAAGCAGTGTGCAGAAAAATGCAACTTTTTCTTCATGTCAGTTTAACCTGACGTGAACTTTACCGCAATTGTAATTGTAGAACGAGTAACCACCACTTTTTGCTTTGTGCTCAACTAAAAGCCCATTTTACTACCTTTTTAAAAAGCACATTATGCCAGTCAAAAAGATGAAGTGTTTTAACTCTTGCCACCACACACCACTTTGTAATTACCTACTATTGACTATGCTTTATGATATCTTGTTTTGAAATGCTTTTGAATTCAAGTTTACTACGCTGCATATATTTTATTTTTATACTGCTTTTTGTATATTCTTGGCTGCTGAAAAAATTTGCAAACACTCCGTCAGCGACACCGGTGGCAAATCGAAATGCCATGTCAGTTGGCTGTTGGTTTCTACACTAAAAAGTTTGTGCAAAATACTCTTTGGGTAAATGCACTATTAGGCAGACAAAGTTGTCGAGTCACTGCCTCGCTGCTAATGTTTTGTTTCATGTTGATTGTTGTGCAGTGCAACAATGCAACAACAAAAAACCTTTTATAAACAGCAACTATGATTCACTTGAGTTTTCTGTTTGCTGAGATGGCATTTTTGCAGCTTCATTAAAACAAACACAGAAGGAAAGAGGATGACATCGTTTTAGGTATTTTTTGAAAGCTTTTTTCTAAGCCGGGATCATTTTTGTTTGCTCCATCTCCCAAGAACCGAAAAGGTTACTGTGCTCGTAATTTAAATTGCTTATTGGATATTCAAGCTTTTCTTTGTTATGTCACCACCACATCATCACCATCACCTTTCTTTTTTGTACTAACTACATGTTTGCCGTATTTGAAGCGTTGTTTTGTTGGAATGCAATGTTACCACTTGTCTTATAAATAATGTAACATGCCAGCCGACAAAAGTTGGCAATGCTTTTACTGAATACTTTTGTGATGTGCTTTTCGTCGCAAGATGCTCGACGATTGACTTTGTGGATGAACTTGATTGTTGATTTTTTATTTTAGTACTTGCCAGATTTTATTCCTCAGTCTACCGCTGAGCTATTAAAATTCTTAGAATTCTACCAGAGAAAACGATACATGGTACAAGGGTATGATTCCTGGTGACAACTATATACTGTCCAACTTGTGTGTTGGCTGTTTCAAATATTTTATGTAATTTAATCCTTATTGGTGTACGAGTGTTATATATCGCAAAAGAGATCTCATCTTTAGATACGAGTAATAAATTTTTGAAATAATGACTTGTTGGTTAATAATATTTTTACTATTGTTTTGATATTTACTATTTCCTCCAGCGGTCAAAGAGGAAGCTACGTAATTTGAATAATGTATCATTTAGTATCGTTTCATCATTTTAGAAGTTACTTTTCTCGTGTAATCTTCAAACCCAGCAGCCATGAAATGACAAGCAAGAGCAGTACAGAAAGCCGGCGGAAAAGGTTAATATTATTATATGATATGCATACAGTACTAACCGAAAAATTGAATTGGTGCAAATAGATTATACAGCATGGGGATTGCCGTAATTTAGTAAATATTTAAAACTATTTGGCACCGGCACTAGCACTACAGCTACCATTGGCAGAACCCTGTTTAGCATGCAGTGCTTGCTTTTTGTTTGCATGAAACGTATTTTGAATTTAAACATGAATTATGATATGAGTAAGTTGCCCCCGGATTACAATTTTCTTTGCTCTGCACTGCAACTAATACGAAATTTTACATAACGTTAATGCAATTTTCAAGGATTTTCTTCTGCGGCTGTGTGTTTACACCTTGTGAACCCGCTTTTTGAAAACAAAATACAAAATAGCCAAAGGTGCATAATATCATGCTTATTTCTTGACTCTGTATTCCGTAATGAATTGAGTGGTATAGTAGTATGTTGTTTCAAAGTGTAATGGCATCCCCTCGTTACAATTACAATCAAGAGGATCATCATACCGTGAGGCGAGGAAACAATCAGAAGCAGCAGCACAAGATAAAGAGATGCTGCTTCTGTAGCCTTTATCGTCATTAAAATAAGACTTTTATGAAATAGTAGCCATTTTCGGTGGTTGATTCACCTGTGCTTTTTGGTATACAGTATATAGTATGCAGAGTGTGTACATAATGAATTAGTTCTACATGCCACACCAGAATCCCAGCACCCCGACAAGATTGCCATTTAAATAGGAGGATAAGAGGATATAAGATGAGCGCTGATGATGAACATGATGAGATGACTGCATGGTGTAAAGTGTGTGCGAAGGTTTTTGACCTTATTTCCTTCGCTCATCTTCTTAAAACAATGCAGAAACTTTGCTACTGTTGCCTAAATGGCTATCATGGTATAACAATTAGAAGGCATTTTGAAAAACAGAAGGATCCAGCAACAATGCCAATGGCGCAGCATGGCATCCGCTAATTGTTCCCCTTTCAATTTACCAGCTACATAGTGCATAAGGCTTCTGCTGGGGACTCTTTTACAAAAGCCATTTTTGCTGGCTCATTCCCGAAGTTTTTGTGGCATGTCTGCTGCTGTTTGCTAATGTTTTGACCTCCTACTTGTGTTTGTGGGAAAATCGTTGCAAAAATTCAAGAATTGTTTGTTTTTGGGGAAAATAAGCCAATGCAACTTTTCAGTGGCAAATTATGTTTAATGCACCAAAATGACCAATTTGATTGACAAGGTGCGAAAAATGTGGAAGGAGCAATTCCATCTTGTTTTAACACTTTGTTTGCTTGATTGCTTGACCACAGGCACCATAATCTCGTGTTTTTCAATTTACGTAAGTCAATCGAGAGTGAAAGCCAGAGTGACGAGTTTTTTCCGTAAACTGAAAACAGGTTGCGAGAATATGCGATAAGTATTTCCCTGAGAATTTAGCTAGCCTCTTTTAGCGTTTGATTAACTAATTACGCGATCAAGCTCATGATCAACTCTCAGTATAAAAATGACAATGAGCCTTTCTTCTCTGTAACTCTGCTAACAACTTCCGTTCCCATTTCACAGTAGTACACGCACAACCGGAAATGATATACGTGTGATCATAAATAAACAAAGAAAACTTGAGATTTTACTCTCGTTTGACATTACTTGCTTACATTGTCTATTCAATCAACTGGGCAGGGAAAATCAAAATCTTAGAGTGCCGAGACTGGTACTGAGGCGCCTAGGTATGTATGAATGCACTCTATAGTCTTTACCTGCCCTTGTGACAATGAAATTCATTTTCATTTTTTAAATCCCAGCCGTAATCTTTCTCATTTCCTTTTGCAAAAAACGTTGCATTTCACTTTTTCTCAACTTCCTCCCGGTCCATTGATCATCTCAGAGGAAGTACTGGCTTATGATAAGATTAACTCTGAAAATTAATTTGAAAATGTGCACGCGTTAATGAATTCCAAGCAGCAACAAAACTTTTCAAAGACAAATGCCTACGTACAGCTTACAAATAATTAATGTAAATGGTATGGCATGAACAGTAAGAAGCAATGAAGCCGAAAAGCTGGTTTAGGGAACGTGTGGCAGGGCAGTAATGAATGCAAGTAGTAAGTACTGTGACCTTCAAAGAACACGGGAATGTAGGAAATGCTGATGGAAAAGGCATTGAACTTGAAAATATTTACTGGTACCCTTTTGGGTTAAGGCTGCCTACCTCTTCTGCTTTGGTTTGGTTGCCACTTCGAACTTCGAAGGGTCTACTTTTAAGGGTTGATAATGAGTCTCTTTTTGCCCTAAGGCGGTTTATGAATGACATGTACAATTACTCACTCCTTTACTGCCACATATACTACAAACAAGATATATTCAGTACAGAAACAGTTCATTTTGTTTACTTGGTTTACTGTTAAAATGCATTTAACAAAAAGTAAATTTTGTTTGGGATTTTTTCCCGAAACTCGACTATTTTCATGTGTTTTGTCAATGGTCGTATGTCCGACTTCCGATTTCTGGGACATTTGAGATGCCTATCTGCTCTCGTGCACGTACTCTTAGTTTCATGTTCTCATATTTTCTTCTTGTCCCAAATTGCGTTTTACGTTATTTTCTGGAGGCTGGAAGCATGTCAAGGCCAAGGCTCGGATTAAATTGAATGTTTTTACTACTGGAGAAATGGTTCATCATTAAAATCGTACAGAGAACGCAGGATAATTTTATCTTAAGGCTTAAAATCTTTTTTACATCAGCAGCATCATGAGGAAGCTTCAGTAGTACTGCTTAACACTGCTAACTTGTTTCCTTCATGGCCAAAGTATCATCTTCACCCATTATCATATATTTTTTCACATTTTTAGCACTTCAAGGTTACCTGTCACACAAGCGTTAGCAATATTGCTAAAGCATAAGGAAAAGATGTTGCATCTTACCAATAATGGCTCTCAAAATACTCGGTAAAGTACAAGTGCCAACGCAAAAACGTTAGAACCCATGATGCATCATATTACGCAGTAACCACCTCCATTGTCGTATCCAAAATCCTAAATTTTTCATAATTAATTTTGATTACATAATTTTATGTTTTTCGCAATTTCTGAATAGGTAATATAGGTAAACAGTGTTTTTTGATTGCTGACGCATATTATATTCTCCAAAAATCAACCAACGTATTCCACACTTCCAGATTTTGACTGTTTTGTTGATGTTTACCATCATCAAAATTCATGACGGCGAGGGAGAAGAAGAGGTCGAATTAGGATGGTAAAAATGGAGGATCCTTTTTAGGCACCTTAGTTTTAAGTACCTATTGCTACACTACTATACTCACTCAGTTACGATTCAGTATAAAAAGGCACATTCGTCTGACCTGATACAGGGACACCATAAGACGTCAACATTCTTGAGAGGCTGGCCAGAAACAGCGGAGAAGATTGATTAGTTTTTATAGTTTGCAGACGCACATTTTTACGCAAAATCTTTAATTTTTTGGCAGGATTCCATTGAGCGTATAAAAATCAATAGAGAATCCATGCATGGTTGGGCATTTTTGAGGAAGAACATGGAACAAAAAATGATTAAAAGATGAACATTTGATGAAATTAATACAATGTCGTCATTGTATCATATTTTTGCCAACATTTTACGCGTGAGTTTTTAATGAGCTTAAGTTTTTGCAATAATAGGAGAGGATGAGAAGGTGGAGATTGGTGTAAATATTTAATAGAATATATCAAATGGAGGACATCATGATGAAGAGGATACGTAATCCGTTCCGTTTGATAGAAGATGATACACCAACATGTCATACATCATAAATCAAAGTATGAAAGATGAGGACATGATTAAACAAAATGGCAAATGAAAACAAAGTGACCTTCCCAAATACAAAAGAAAAATGAAAACATTTATAATTCGTTGTAAGCTGTAAAGCGTCACCCGTGTTTTTATCGTAATGGTTTGCTAATCTAAATCAATATTTGTTAAAGAAAACAAAGCAGATATTATATCTACCTACTTCGGTTTAATAATTGTAAATAAAAAATGTACCGTTAAAAGTTTTATGGTACAAAGTGCCGATGAAGGAGTACGGCTCTGGGCTACTCCCCATTCTTCGCAAGAAAAGAGAATGAATATTAAAATATCGGTCATTTTTTGAAAAATATCTACCGCAAAAGCCAACAAGTGTGCTTATGGCGTGGTCCTGGCATCTTGGCTTACTTTTTTTTACTTTATTACCTATTTGTATGTGCCAGCGCCACCTCCATTCTCAATCCCCCACAACCGAAACAGAGACAAATGGGCGAAACATTATTAAATGCTTTCTTGAGAGGTTTGAAGTGCGCTTAGGAATGCCAGAGAAGATGAAAATGGGAAGAAGAAGAAGAATGACAATGACATGAGAATATAGGTTTCTGGTTGTCTGTTAATGATAATGAACGCACCACGTTTAATTTTCTCGAGTGTGTCGTGTCTAGTTGGGTAGACACTTTGTCATAATCCGTACAATACAATAACATACAAAGCGCAGTAATAACAGTTTTCATTAGAAAATGGTGCAGCGCAAACAAAAAAGACCGACAGAAACATGAGTACTGTGCGCACCTCCCTATAAAATGATACTTAAAAGAGAAGGAGATATCTGTCGCAGCGTCCTATATTTTAAATTGGCGATAAAATGTGAAGATGATCCAATCATCACGATCACTGCAGTCCATTCACAGAAAAAAGTGCGTCATTGTTGTTTCTTTTTGTAACGCATAAAATTGTTTTAAGAATTTGTTTGGGTTTTCGATTTGGTGATAATAAACATTAACACGGCATGTTGGCGTCCTTCGCTAAAACTAAAACAGAGTTATTAAATGTATTTGTAGCATGGAATAAGAAAGAATGATAGTGAGGAATACATTTTTGGGTAAAATAAATAAACTAAAATAAGAAATATATTTTTAGTTAAAATCACGAAAAACCACAGAGCACAATGTACATGTCTGCATTTTGCATATATATTTCACATTTTATGGCGACTTATGTCGGTTAGTAGTAGTGTGGTGGGGGTAAAAATGGTGATAAAAAGTAAATCCCGTTTCTGCGTGAAATCTGAAATAGGAAATGTTTTTAGTTTATTTGCTTTTTTGCTCCAATAACCAACTATTAGAGTATAGTTGGCCAATCAAAGAAAAATGAGTAGGAGAACAATAAAATCAGAGAGATCGGGTGTTTACTTTTGAAATTGGAGTTGCGCATGTAACGCAAACTTAAGCCGTGATGTTTGAATTCGTGAGTATGTCAGATCGTCGTGTGAATTCAATATAAATGGGTGAAATTGACTGTTGATTAGAAAAGCTGCCCTGATTTTCTTTTCGTTTCTGCTGTTTTATCAAATCTTATTTAGAACCATTTTCGAATATTTCAAATAGAAGGAAATTGAATGCCAAAATGGCACATTATATGTGTTTCGAAACACCCAATATATTAAAAGTGTCATGATTTTTAGCACTTCCCGTAGTCACGCTTTCAATTCTCAGTGTCAAGAAAACTTTTCAAGCAAAAATTCTGTCTGGAAATTTGGATTGCTCACTGTGACATTTTTCTTTCGTGCGCATTCATCGAACCCACTTCATATTTTACTGCATGATCTTAATGCGTTTGAGTGTCCTAGTTGTAAAATTTGAGTTGGCAAACGCTACATTTTAAAATTCGAGTAGAAGAATGCACATTACTATCACTTGTTCCGAATAGTACATTTAGCTTAGCTTTAACTAGTAACTAGTGCGCATTCGCATACAGGCAGGATGAAGAAGAACATAAGAACATCTATCTACCTATATCATCACATCACGACAATACCGTTTCTTTTAAGCCCTTCACCACTTATACAAATGCATGGGTTCCCCCTTTAAAGTAAAACTCATCTACAGCGATGATCTTGAAGATGTCAAGATTGTTGCATCTTCAGAATTTGCAAAAGAATGACTTAGGTTATATCTTCCTCCTTTTTCAGCAAGCATCAATATATCCCTCCTCCCATCTCCTTCATTTTAGCACACTGAAGGATTTATGAGATTAACACAGCAAAACCCATTTCGCATTTTTCAAATTGCATTTGCACATTCTCATTCAATTATTTAAAATCTGTTAAAGGACTTATAGAAATCAAAAATGTTATTTCCGCTTTTTAGCAGACCTTTGTTTATTATGTTGCTGTTTCATCATTCCGTTTTAAACTGAAGTTCAGTTACGGAGCAGTTCTAGTAAATGATAGAGTGTTCGATTTTCAAATACACACAACTTTGCATGATTTGTGCTTATCATTCGTATTTTAGTCACGGAGGAATTTCAAATGGTCAGAAACAGAGAGGCTAAAGGTTTAGATAAACTAGGAATCCGATCCCGATTTCTGAATTATGTTGTGAATTAGGGAAAACGCTTTTCAGGCATGCCAACTTATTCCGGCGTACAATCCAAAAAACAAATGTCTCGAACTTTTCGTTCTAAAATGACATTCGTTTGTAGTTACATATGTTAAAGTTATGCAATTCGAAAGCCAGGCAATGAGTAATGACTCTAGCTTATTTCCTGCTTATAGTCCCAGTCCAAGCGAATTAATTTTGATCTAATTCAAGAATTTTCGGCATTACGTAAAATAACAGGACATTATCCTTTCTTCTAGTATTTATGACTAGTATGCACGGTATGAGTTTAGAAGGAAACACGCTTAGATTTTTTTTAAATGTTTGCACTTGCTTGCGCATTCAAAAGTGGCCAAGAAACACAGATTACGTGATACCTGTGCTTAATCGTCCTGTTATGTACAGGAACAAACTTAATTTCAAATATCTGACGAGGTTTTAAACCGTTTTCTCGGTGAACACAAAGTCCATTCAGTTGTAGTTTTTCATTTCATATATGATGTACCATACTAAAACTAGTACATGCAATGTTACGTTTTTTACGTTTTTTGTAGTATTTGTTCCGGTTGGCCAGACAGAGAATGTGAAGGCGTGAACAACAACAGCTATTCAAACTTCAAATAGTAAAGCAATTTTGCAAAAAATGAATGATCATGATCATCTCGCATTCCTCTGCTTGCACACAATCATAACAACAATAGGTACAAATGCATTAGCTATAACTGTTACAGAGATTTTGATTTCTGATGATCATCAAAATGATTTTCTCACTTTGATTTAGATTCTTTCTCTCATTGCCAAGCTTGAAGAAACGTTATTAGCTTTTTGAGCGATGCAATTGTAAAAGCGTACAATAATTCGAAAAATTAGATGGTCAGTGTGCACAAGGCTGGCTAGCCTATGAAACTCGGCCAATTTTTTCAGTTCACACCTTGAGTAAAATACTACTGACTTCATTGTTTCCCTTCACTGAATCTCATAAAAGTTTATGCGTTTTACGTCAATATTTGTCTATCTGGTTGCATTATTCAATGGTGTGTGTTTCATTTAGCCAGTATTCAAATTTCAAATTGTCAATTTTCAATTATTGCAACTGTATTATATTTGACAGCTATTAGCTATGCGTATTTATAATCTGGTGTGGTGCACACGCAGAGAAATGCCAAATGCCTCATCTCTGATAACACCTATCTCTGCTTTCATTTTTTCTGCTAGTGGCTAATAAAGGAAATTTGTAATGTGCTTAGCTAACTGAAATGTTTACGGAAACCGAACAATAATACACATTTTAGACATAAAAGATTAGAGTTGGGTACATAAATTTGAGTAACGCCAATAAGATGACTTTGCCAAGTCAAAAAGGCTTTGTGATGATGTAATCACAAGCACTGCTGAAAACTAGATAAGAAGGTAACAATAGGCACCAAAAACTCCCGTCATATCTTCAAAACATATTTTCGCAATTATTTCAATACCAGCAACAGCAACATATCCTATCATAATCATCGTTTAACGGAACAAGCCCATAAAATTATTTGTGCATACTTTAGAAGTTTTAGACTGGCACACTATTGGCAGGAGGACCAGAGCTAGCGTTTTAGCGGCCTGGTTCTTTGCGTGTTTACTGTTCGCTTTTGTTAACTGAACGCAAACTGAGTAACCCAAGCTTATATGGCCCAGGTTGATACATGATTTTTGATATTCGAATTACAAATTTACGTATAGATAGATGTGCACATGATTTAATGGTAAACGCTGTTATGAATGGCAATTAAAAATCAGAACCGTTTCTGCCGAATTTGAAGTCTGGGAAGGGCCATTATCGGTTGGATGATTTTTCTGTTCAGCAGGCGTCTCACGTCTTATTTTTCTAGTTCTGTTGGTCAGTTTGGCACGGGACGCTAAGAAGTGCATTTGCATTTCATAATATTTCATTTTGAATCGACAGCAAATCGTTTCCCATTTAGGTTTTTTTTGAAAACTTAATAAATTATGTCAGGAATAATCTAACATTAATAATTGTATTGAGAAGTATTACTAAAGTATTTAAATCAGGTTTGTGTCAATACTACATATATACGTATTGTACAATAAGCTGACCTTTTCCAATAAATCAAAAACACTCGAACAATTTGATCTTCTTTGCTATCCAATTTTTATAATAGCATGTCACGTGTTTGTGCCAAAAAATTTGTCGAGAAGGAAAAGCGTGATTGTTATTTCGCGTGAAAGATACTCTTAAAGTACGGCCATGTAGCAACAAGACAGTTACAAATCACACTCTGGATCAAACTGCTATTATCTAAGAGATCATCTTCTTGTTTTATTTTGTCGTCACGAGCCATTTATTTTTCAGGATATTATTAGCTTATGGACTATAGTGATAATAATGTGATGATGTGGTTTTCAGCAAGAGATTACCTGTTTGTTTCTTCGTCAGTCTGGCAATAATATTAGAAGAGTGCATCATTTTTATATCATGGTCACTTTTCAAGTCGCCATTTCATGCAGTTTAATCAGAAAAAAACTGGCAAAATGATTTCATGATTATTTATACTGTGAGAATGATTGCCGTTTCGTGATGCTTCTATTTTCGGTGTCGTGTTTAGTGCATCAGTGTACAATTCAAACAGCTATATGATCTTTAAGGATGGTAATATTCCATTTAAAAACCAAGATTATGTGGCCGACTTCTATTAATGTCAGTAAAGTAATCTTGTCCAGGAACAAGTTAGCCTATGATGATATGGCTTTTCAGTATGCTGTTTAAATTACTGGAGACGCTCTTCAAAACAATTATTTGATAATGATGATGCGATCTTCACCTTTTAATGCTATCATCATATCATCATCGCGTTTTTTCAAAGATAATAGCAATAACAACAGAGACAAACTCAAGGAAACCTGCTTTTTTATGGTTTTGTTTATTTATGGCAACTGTCTTGTTCGATGCTTTATTGCTTGTGAATATAAGTTATTGATTATATTATGCGTATATAATGACTACTAAAATGACTGTTGGCAAAGTTAATCCTCCGAATCGCACTGGTTAAAAAGTTGCGACTCTAGATTAAAAGTCTTCTCACGTTACCCCAAAAGTGATAAAATAAAACCCGGAAGTAACTGCAAAATGAGAATTAACATTGATTCAAGTTTATGATCGCCATTCCAGAAAAATGTGCTTGTTAAAACTGAACTAAAGTGGGATTTTGTCAAGTTTCATTATAACGAATGACAAGTATAAAGTTTCATTGGAAATTCTAACAGTTATATTATTCATAACATTCGTTGCTCGTTGCCTTTGTTGTCTCAGCGTTCAGGAATTAGGAAGAAATTCCAATAATTTATCTTGTGGATTTGATAGTATCATCCCCATCATTCTGCCTACTGCCATCACAGTCATTATAGTCATTAATATATAATTCTCAGATTATTTATCTGTCCATCAATCTCCCTCCATTAATTTGTCCGTTGATGGTGAACCACACGCCGTTTATTGATGGTAAACTGCCAGTTAATTAACTATACTTATTTTTTATTGCCAAAATAACCAATCAATATATATGTATATATGAACTTTATTGTATGTATGTCCATTGCTCGTAAGTTTGTTTGCGTGGACCTAAATAATCGTTAGTCGTTTATAAATTTGATTAACAAACAACCATACTGAGCACTGAGCCTATGTGCTTGGACTGCCTACAAATTACTTTTTAATTTTATGCTGCAGCAGCGCAGAAATGTAGGTATACAGATGTCGGCTTAATTGACACGCGGGGTATAGCACTGAATTAATTAAAAAGCGCTTATTTCTCTTCGACAATGTTTCAGAGTGGTCGTGACGATAGACAAAAATGGAATGCGAATGTGACTAACTGACTGTTGTCGCATCTTCTTCGTGTGACACATGAGTATAGCTTATATCTACCCTACCTATATGGCAAATTCTAGGGAATGGAAACTTACTCGACGAAATATATAAATTAGTATGCAAATTGCAAAATGTTGCTCAAGTGAAGATGAGATGAAACTTGATTACGGGACTTATGGCTGATGTAAGGTTGGTGTAAGGAGGATGGTTCATCTTCGTTTTGATTTGAAGGTAGACGTTTCTGTCGTTTCTTCTCGAGCGAGAGAGAGGAAACGAACGTGACAACGTGACAGTTTTAAATGACTAACTGCTACTAGCTACCAACTCCGATACTGTAACTTTGCAGAAATGCGACATCAATAAAGTCGGCTTCTAGAAATGGTAGTGTTTGCAGTAAGGCCATTAATCTTCCAGACAGCGAAAACTTTGTAACATTTTTTGCTCGAAGGTAGGTAAGAAGCAAAAATGAGGAAATGGCTCTGTATTTTCTATCCATTTACTGCAATTGATTAGATTCGGTTTTTGGCACTTTATGGGTCTCTTTACGTTCGTGTTAGCTACAGCCAGAAAATTGTGGATTTGTTGGTTTTTTAGTAGTTTAGCTTATTGTATTGATTTCTTTATGAGAATTGCATGTCAGTTTGTGGCTAGAACATGTGTACATTGCAAAAATAACTTCTTTTAAAGCAGCATCACCCGAAAATCAAAGTACAACAGGATTTTCACCCGGGAACTCTCTGTACTTTGTTTGCTATTTGAAAACCGCAGTGATGCGGAAACGGCGCTGACAGTCATGATACGATACGATCACTAAATCACCACCGTCATCTTCCCGAAAAACACGTTTTATTATCTTGGCATCATCGCCACCAACAAAAATATTATTATTTTTATAACTCTTTTCAGCACAAAGCACTCGTTGCGAAATATTTATTTTGTCATTCATCGCCTTCTTGTTCTTCATCACGACTTGATACAGGAATTGAAGAAGGCTTCATCATATAATCATAATTGCGGTTCAGTTAACAGTCTCGTCAAGCAACTGGCGCTTGGAGCACAATGCACCATGCGCTTACTTTTTTATTTGCATTTCTGATTTTAAAAATATTTGTACAAGTCGTCTCTGGTCGATAACAAAAGAGCAGGGAGGAAGGATAAAAAGGAAGTTGGTATCAGAAAATGTTTTCAATGTCATCTTTATCCTTTTCTACACCTACTTCTTCAGATGAAGTGTAGATAGATATCGGCATAGCAGGCATACCATGAAAATAACAAGAATCTTGATTTTCATTTTTTACAAAGAAAGACATAGGCATAACTCAGGTTTTATTACTCCGCATTATTTCACGATTTATCAAAACATTTTATAAGAAGGGGGAGAGATGCGACGCAGAAATTTTCGACGAAACTTCCACCCAATTTCCAATCCGTTATTCAGAATTCAGATTCGATTTTGCTTGAACAAAGCAACCAATTTCTTTTCATTTTGCCATTTCCGCAGTTGCTTTGAATAGTTTAGGGATGACTTATAATGTGTTACTGTTTCTAGGCCAAGGCACAAGGCTAAGAAAATCTTCTAATCAAAATCTCATTTTCATCATCAAAGGAATTAAATGTTGTCGCCATCTGCAAAAACTATCTGTAGGAAGCATCCATTTCCGTTTTAAAGCTTGTGCACTATGCGTTTTATATGTTGTGTTCATCAAATGTAAATTACACTGATTCTGCGTGTGTGGTTGACACAAAGTAGACATCTACTTTTTTTACTAGTCACAATACTCATATAATGCCTTTAAAGAAACGAAAGCATAAGTAGTAATAGGAGAAGTACATGGCATTACAAATAAAACGTGCCATTTTCTCATGTCGCCAACATCATTAAATTGCAATAATAATTTTGCTAACAATTGTTCATTCATAGACAGACAGAGGTTCATTACTCGCCCCATTGTTGCCATATTTTTCTCACGGGGACACCTATAAATGATTCCATGTCCTGCTGTTAACACTGTTGGGTTGGGGCTCTTTTGGGAAATTGCAATATTTTTGGGTTTTTGGTTTCATGGACAAGAACATTGAGAAGTTGAAAATTAGCTAGAGATTGATAGGTAGTTGTTCGTATAACAGGACATGCATTATTTTTTAAATGCGCGAAAAAATGGGGATAAATATTGCGACGATTACCGTTGCGGTTTTTTGGTGGAGACGTGATGCTAAATGGTACGTGGAAAATACCTAAAAACTGAATAACTGCTGCTGCGTGTTTTCTAGCTATTATGACAGTGACACTATAAACAACGTGGCAAAGAAACGATGTTTTGTAAAAAGATAATTTAATTTTGAGTTATTTTGATACTAAGTACGTAAACTTAACACCGTGGTTCACGTGTCACGATGCATGTAGTAAATTGTAATGCTAATTGACCAACATCCTAGGAATTCGTAAATGTGTCATAAAAAGGTTATTAAAGTAGGTAGGTAGCATGCGTTTAGAATTCATGGAAGGAATACTAATTTCCATTGTCAGTTTAACGGTTTTCTCTAACTGGCATAATATCTGCTGTAGGTACATAAGTATTTGTTAAATAGTGATAAGTTTTGCTAATTGTAAATTATTTCTGCACTAACTTAGCATAATATGACGCGTTCACGCTGCGTATTTTCCAATCATTCAATTTTAGATCGTCGAACTGCTATTGCTTGTCTAATCATTCATTATGATATTATTTCGAATGTGTCGAATGTAAATCTGAAACTGATTTGAAATTCGAAGGTTCCATGTACGACGATTTTCTTTTGCCCTACTATCCTAGTCCCTGGCGTGCTGTGGTAGAATGGCTGAACGCATATGAACTTTTCTTCATACTTTTTTTCAATTTTTTGCTTTTACTCCCGTCAACCGTGACAATTTCTTTGTCAGGTACACAAAAAACCGAGATTTAATGCTACTTACACAACATATTCTACTACGAACAAGCATGTAATAACCGCGGGTTTTGTTCTTCTGTCTCTGAGTCTTGTTATTCACCACCCGTCATAATATTCATCTTTATCTCATCAAACTCATCATTCTTATCTTGGTTGCTTTTTAATGTACACTCTTTTTTTGGTTTTTTACATTTCCTGTTACCCTTTTCGTGATAAAATTCAAAGAAGACAAAAAGGCTTTACCTTTACCTACATTTTATTTTTGTTACTTTACTACCTAATTGTAATGTAATACTTTTACAAGTGTACTTTTACGTAATGCAGAGAAAAGAAGCAGAGAGAACAAGAGCATTACATAAAGTAAAAAAAGATGATCCGCTTCTTGATAACTGTAAAAAGTGAAGCCTTTTTTCGTTCTTAGTAATATCTCGCATTTTATACCAAGTGTTCAGTCATTAGCAGCCTGCTGGCTTTTATTTGAGGCTGTGTACGTTTTAAAAACTAAAGTATTATGTAATATGCATGTGTGCATGCATGTTTTTTCGGTTTTAATGACTATAAATCATGACATTATGTGTATGTTTTTGAGGTATTATGGTATTCATATAAGTTACAACGAAGAATTCCCCTAATGTTGCTGTTGTAAAAAGACAATAGACGAGGGAGTCTCAATCTACAATAAAAATTAACGTTTCAAACTCAAATACTTGTAGCTTTCGTGACAAAATTTTAATTTCTCTGTGTGCAAATTATGTTGATATTTCTTATGGCTGGGGTTGCTGTGTGTGTGCTCCATTTTACACTTGGGTACCTGCAACCCGTGAAAACTGTAACAAGTAAACAGCAAGTGAACAAAGTCTTTTCACTGTTCAAAAAGGGTACTATCTTGGGTGCCCGAATGCACAATATTATTATGGCAAGGTTGTTTAGTTGTCTTCACGGGATCCTGGGCAATTGTAGCACACACAAGCAAATAAATCAACAATGCAACAATGCGTGATTGTTGAGTAATGGGAAAAAGATGCAGTGTAAAAGTGTTATACAGATTTGATATGGAAGAAGACAGTTTTGCAGCCTCTGTTTTTATTGCTCCTTTTTAACAAGGGACACACGAAAAGGGACGGGTGGATGCGTAAAGTTATGGGGCCTACGTAATAATGATTTGACGGTTGAACGCGTACACAAGCTACAAGTTGTAAGTAGGCAGGGATAAAAATCTGAAGAATTAGTCTTTTTTCGGAAAAGGAATGAAATAAACTGTTAGAAATTCACGCGCTTGTTTCGGTAATGTAGAAGCTAGGGTGTCCCGGTGTCCTACTTGTTTCCGGTTCCGTAAACACGCAAATTGCCCAAGGTGGCCTGTTTCTTCAAGAAGACAATGAAATGCTAAGAATAAACTAATGATTTGTTTTTTTACAGGATGACGTGTACAGAGCAGAGTTCCCTGGACCTTACTACTCCACCTCTTCAGTGTATTCATACTCACCGGTAAGCATACAGGAAATATTATTATGAATAGCAAAATTCATTAGAGAAATAAACAATAATTAAAAATTGTTTTGCAGACCAGTGCCAGTGACTGCCCTGAACATGGCAGGTCGAGGAAGAAGATCACAGTCATTCTCACCACCTCCATTATTCTTGCCACACTTGGTGTTCTCAGCATTGCCGGCGTTGCCGCATATCTTGGAAGTAAGGCCCTTCAACAATCAAAAGCTCAAAAATATGATAGCTCATGACACTGACATTTTTCATGATGCGCGTTTATAAAGGGACCATTGCCTTTTTTATCATTAAAATTCACCCCCTGCCATTTATAGCGATCTAATACCCAAACAAAGTTAATCGAATGGAGCGTGTAAAATTACTAAATTCTATGCAGGTGGCATATTCACAACAACAAGAATAGAAAAACAACGTTCATTACCATCTTGAGATCATGTCAATATTGACAATTCTTTTCATTCTTTATCCTCATCCTTGTCTTTCGTCATCTCATCTCTCGAAATAATAATCCAAACTAACGTTTTCATTACCAAATAGTGAGTCTATTGAGTATTGACACGTCTGACATAAAAACGCCATCCATCCTTACTCGTCTTCAGTATGTTCAGTGACCATCATCATAAAACAGTTGGCTATTCTACAATGACACGATAGTAATCAATAAGCACACACATAAAAATATCAATACTGCATGCTAAACGCTTACTATTCATTCTTCACCGTTTTTACGTGTAATTTAATCTACTCATTTTCAAATGGTTTAACGGACACGTTGCACACGCTCACTTGAGTCAGCAGACAGGGGATAATTGATGTTAATCGAAAAGACATGTGTATTCATTCATTCAGGTTTTTACTCTTTGTAAAATTTTTAGCCTTTTCCTTTGTGTCCATGTCCAATGAAAGAATATGTATGCTAATTTGGTGTAACTGCACAAAATGACCATTGGCATTCATTAGGTAGCTTCATCTTTGTAAAAAAATGAAATGAAGTGATGATGGTCAATAGCAAACAAAGTAAGTAGGTAGGTAACGTGACACATTCATCATCCTTTAACTATGATTACCTACATAGCTACATATTATAGCTAGTGGACGGATGTTATGTAATTTTAGGGGTTTTAAAGTCGAGGTTTTGTCATGATTTGAGATAATTGAGTAGTAAAACAGCAGCAGAATGAACTTGAAGAAAAACGAAAACATTTTTTGGTTTGGCACCTTCTGCTCATGACTGACCTTTAAAAATTATACAATATTTAACATTTTTTATGGTACGTTATTGCAGTCTTGTCAAAGAACATTAGCAACAACGCAAGTCAGTCGACTGTGGAGGAGAGCTATTTGCAAGGTGGAGAGGGGGGTGGGCTAGGGGTGTACCCGGTTACCACCACGGAGGAAAATGCAGAAATATTTACAACAAATGATGACCTGTTTGGAGGTCTAGATGCCTTGGATGGCATGCCGGGGGATAGTCTGCTGGGTGGAGATCTCACAAAAAATAGAATAAGCAGCGGCAGCAGCAGCACACCAAAGTCTAGCGTGGTATCCGTATCATCGCCACCTCCTCGAAGAATCATTGAAGGTCATCACCACTATGCGTCACCCTCTTCGCCCGGAAGTGTGAGTAGGGTGAACAATATGATTAACAATAATGACCTGCATGACATGCTCAATCCGACAGTGATTACAATGAGACCCCCGCATGACGAAGGGCACAATCATCAAGAGAATCCCGTGAGAATGTTTACAGAGCCAAGTCAAACGAGCACGGTAAAGTCAGTAACAAACAGGGGACATCATCGGCAAAGGATTCCTATGACAGGCTCAACAACATCTACGACCACAATGATGAGTACGAGTACAAATGAGAATATGGTGAAGGGGGAGGTGATTCACTTGTCCCATCCGGAAAATGCAAAGAAGCCGGGGGAAATTGAGTCGCTGTTGAAGGAGAATCACCATGTTGAAAAGCCGAGCAGTAGTAGCACCACAACAGCTAAAACGACAAGTACCTCGGCCTCTACCACTTCAACAGGAAGTACGACAACTGTCAGGGAATTGGGGGAGGAAGTGGAAGTAGTGGAGAATACGAATAGAAGACATGACGTGGACTTGGCAGAGTCTGATGATCAGAATGACAGTAGCGATGATAACCGCAGCACAGATTATGATCAGTCCCGTTTGGATGGAGTATCTCCTACAATGATAAGCAGATTAGATCAGCAGCAAAATCCGGACATGCCCTTTAAGCCATTTAATCCTATTGTGAGTTCGGAAACGTCAGAGTATGGACATGGGATCACTTCCATTCCAATGATGGGCATTGGAGCAGGTAGCCACAGACCTGGCAAGCTACCACTCAAGTTTGACAAGATATTGCCTGAATATTATGATAACCAACCGTGGACTCCGCTGCTAAACAGACCCAATTTGGATAAAAGACCGAGAGTAGAAGTTGACTTGGCTCAGAATAGGCCTATGGAGAGTAACGGGGTTAGTGACCATCCTTTGTTTTCTAGCACAGAGCCTATTATCGTTTGGAATTCGGATGAACAAGAAGAGTTTGGAACGTCATTGGAATATCCACCAAGAAAAGGTGCATCCAAGAATTATACTGTGGGAGGAGCATCTCCATCATCTCCTTCTGGTGGAGGCCTTTATGACATGATTTACGGACCTGGAGCGAATTTCACAGTTAGCACTTATTACGGCTATGGGCATGGCGATGGGTCCAAGGAGCAAAAGGGCGCTAAGCCGGGAATGGTAATGGATGATCGTATGGACTACTCAATGATGGATAATCCTGTTTATCCTCCAGATGAAGAAGAGAGTCCACGTCCAAGTCAAAGTCCACCCAAGTACTCACCTGCGCCAGTGCAGCATCAAAACGAGGAAGCGATGAATGGTTTCAGACCTTCGAATTTGCCAGCGTATACAATTTTGATTCCACATATTCCCAATCCTGGAAATCAGAGTGCTGAAAAAGTACATGAATCGGGGCAAAGTGAGAGCGATCTGCTATCAACTCATTTAAGTCCTCCTGAAGATTACGCTGGAGGAAATAACCAGGAGCAATATAACAAAATGGATAGAATGGGAGTAGTGGCGGATGAAGAAGAGCCAGAACCTGTTCAAGATAAGCCTGCTAAGGATAAGCATCCAATTTCCTATAACTTTGAGGCAATCAAAACCATTCCAGTTCCTGAGGAACCTGCAGAATCTTTAGTGAAAGAAAGCCACCATAATACTCACGAGGATGACTACTTGGAGGATGGAGATATTGACGAGTTTACCGAATCGGAAACGGAAGGAGAGCCTAAAATCTACAGGTTGGATCCTGACAGTGTGGTGGATATGGTACCAGATACACTGGGAGGTTCCACTAGCAAGCGACCCTCATCCACTACATCAACGACTACTTCACAAGCCATTACCACTACAAGCAAAATAGAAGGTACTGAGAGAAGCTCAACAGTAATTGACGTGGATGAGGATGATGTGGGCACTGCGGGTTATGTGGACGACAGTTTTGAACAGAAGCAAAATGAATTGGGTTCAAAGTCGAATGGTAACCCAAATGGCACTACTGTGTCTAAAGACAGCAATGTTAATACCACTTCCACAAAAGATTTCGACAAAGAATTTAGCCCTGCTTCAATGGAGCTTGTTATAGGTCCCCAGGAACCTGACCTGCTTATCAAGTCAACCACAGATCTTATCATGAGCACACTTGGTTCCCTCAACCTAATAAAAACCCCAGCCAAGCCACCTCCCACAGAAGAGGAAATTAATGAAAAGCTAAGACATTCTGATCTTACCCCAGAAGAAGCACTGGACATAATTAAAGGAAAAAATACCACTTCTTCAACCGGAAGTGATCCGCTTTTCCCTCCTGTAAGGTCCTACGTGGGTATTAATCAACCATTACGTCCAAAGCCCAACAGAACCGATCCCCTTTCCACAAATCATATCAACAAGCAGTTTCGTTTCTCAGAGGAGCATCCAACTGGTTCCCTTCCCACCTTAACACCAGACCCAGCAACAACGCACAGTCTTCAACAAGTGTTGTCCATGATGCTGGGAAATGCGGAAGGTCAGAATTTGGAAGAATCTCGTCATCTTTCCAACCACCCGCTTATTAAGAGCCTACTAAACAAACAGAATGTAACTTTAGTGGTGGCAAATGAAACGGGACCACTTTCAGTGATCAATCTTCAAGACGTTCTTCCCACAGTGCTTCCTACCATGCGCCAAACCCCATCCTCTGAAAAGTACCCCTCAACTACCCCTTCCACTCCCGGAAGCCATCGGGACCCCAAAGCATTCATTACCAGTTCCACAGGCAGTCATTATCGGGAATCCAAAATCGATCACGCTCAGTTTACCACTTCCGGTGAAGTCAACCACGTTCCCGTGCCACTTATAATGGAATCCCATGAGTCTGCTCGTCCATCTCCTCCTGCCATACCACCTCACTTGACTGCCTTTCCGTGGTCCAATCGCCCTGCCAAAATATCCAATAAAATTCAGCAAAACAATTCTCCCGTCTACAAGTTTGTACTGAAGAAAGGCCAAAGTGTGGAAGACCTTCTCAAGGAAATCTTTTCCAATTACACCACGGACCCTTCTGGAAGTGAAGTGACACATTCCACAAGTCAGGAAGCCATTTTGCAACAAGTTCCTGTGAAGCTTGGAATGATTGCTAATCCCAACAATCCTGCTGTACAGAACCACCCTGGCTATTTCAAAAGCTTGGAAGTTGACACTACCAGTAGCAAACCGGTGAGGATTAATCATCACGTAGAAACCACTCCGCTGGCGCATTTTACCCACGGACCTGCATTACCTCGGCCTACTCTATCTTCTGTAGCGGAAGATGGAAGCTCCCACGAACCGGAAGTGCACACAGCCACATCGATAGTGGTTCATGGCAGTAGCAGTGACGAGGATATGGTGGACGGATCCTTTGAAATGACTGGGTCTTGTGGAGGCAACGATACATTTAAATGTGTCAGCAGTGGAAAATGCATTCCTAGTTATCTCAGATGCAACTTTATCAAGGAATGTGAAGATAACTCTGACGAAGAGGGTTGCTTGTGTTCTGACTTTCTAAGAGCAAACGGCAACGCAAGAAAGCTTTGTGACGGCATTCCAGATTGTGCTGACGCCAGCGATGAGTATCAGAACTGTGAATACTGTCAACCAGGTCAGTACATTTGTGCTGGAACGCGAAGCTGTATTAACAAGGAGCAAATTTGCGACAGCAAACGAGACTGTCAGTATGGCGATGATGAAAGCGACTGTGTTAAAATTGGAGGGGGTAGTAGCAGGGGAGGTGACTATGGGGGAAATGCGGGTTTTAATAATAGCTTGGCATTGGAAAACCTAAAAGAAGACTTTTCCCCGACTTACCACAAGCAGGGGCATTTGATGGTAAGGAAAACGGGAGTTTGGGGTAAGCTCTGCGTAGAGTCCTTTAGTTCGGTGGTAAGCCACTGGGAAATCAAAGATTTGGCTAGGGCTGTGTGTAAGGCCCTTACATTTTCCGATTATGAGCGGGTGGAAAAGATTCAGGATCCTAGTCCGAATGCCACTGAACCCTACTACGAGCTTCATTATCATGAAGATAGACTGCCGGATAGGAACTATACAGCTTATCAGCAACAAGCCTCTGGGGAACAACACCAACGACCTTCGGGATTGGGCTTTAGGAAAACAGAGTGCAAGTCCAAGTTGGTAATGAATGTCACGTGTCAGGACCTTCAGTGTGGCGTGGCACCCAGGGCCTACACCCAAAGAGCAAGGTATAGAGTGACAAGGTACACGCTTTTGCTGGTAGTAAAGCTGGTTACACCGAAGATTCGTTTGTCAACTAAATAATTTATGCTTATATTACGCTTTCAGAATTGTGGGTGGAGCCAATAGTCTTCCGGGTAAATGGCCTTGGCAAGCAGCGCTTTACAAGAATGGGGAGTATCAGTGCGGTGCGACGCTGATTTCGTCAAGATGGCTACTCTCTGCAGGACACTGTTTCTATCAGTAAGTAAAGCGTTTGGTAGTCGAGAATCAAAGTTTTGAATGAGTTTCATTAATAAAATTAAATGGTTTTAGTGCTCAAGATGACTACTGGGTTGCACGACTGGGTACTCTGCGCCGAGGTGCTACTGTGCTATCCCCCTACGAGCAAGTGGTTAGAATAACGCACATCTTTCTCCATCCGGAATACAAGGACGTGGGCTTTATCAACGACGTCAGTTTACTGAGACTAGAAAAGGAAGTCAACTTTACTGACTTTGTCCGTCCCGTTTGCCTTCCTGGCAAAGAGAGCAAAATAAGGGATGGCAGAATGTGTACCGTGGTCGGATGGGGTCAACTTTTTGAAGTTGGAAGAGTTTTCCGTAAGAAAATTTAAAATTCATTAACTTTATTTTGATTTGTCTTCGAGAACAGAATAGAAAACTTAATTTTGGAAATCCAATTTTTATAGCGGATACTCTGCAAGAAGTGCAACTACCTTTAATTTCCACCCAAGAATGTCGCAAGCGAACACTGTTCCTTCCACTGTACAAGCTAACGGAACAAATGTTCTGTGCAGGGTTTGATCGCGGGGGAAGGGATGCATGTTTAGGGGATAGCGGGGGTCCACTAATGTGTCCTGTAAGTTTAATAAAGACCTACAATTTGAATACCCTTTCACCACAGCAGTGTCAAAGGATTGTTCATGTTTTTTTCTGTTTTCAGGAAAGTGATGGTCGTTGGTCTTTGTATGGCGTTACCTCCAACGGGTACGGGTGTGCAAGAGCCAATAGGCCTGGAGTTTACACGAAAGTAACCTCGTATCTGGACTGGATCTACGAGAAAATGAGTCAAGACAGTGCGTTTACCTACAGAGACAAATCAAAACCCTGTCCGGGTCATAGATGCCTGCTAGGTATGTAATCATTCTTACGTCGGGTTAGGCTACATTTTCAAAAGTTTGCTAATTTCACGTATGTAATTGTTGATTAATGTAGGTGAATGCCTAGACAAGCGACAGGTGTGTAATGGTATTCGGGACTGCATCGAAGACGACGGGAGTGACGAGAGAGGGGCAAACTGCACAACGTACCTGAGTCCAACCTCCACATTAAATACCTGACAAAGAGCTATCTACGCTAAGAGTATTAAATAATTAATATTTCTACAAATGAGTGCAATTAGTTTTAAATTTTAATCTGTACAGTTTCTTGTATCATAATTTAGAATATATTTAATTTGTTATGTTATGACTCGCAATATGGCAATGGCCATGCTGGTTTTGAGGGGTACAATAAACAATTACGCATTTTTTGTTAAGCCAAGAATTTACTTAGAAAAATGTTACCGTAAAATAGTTGACTGATGAACCAAGTAGAATCTAAACGTGTGACTTTATAATATTCAGGTATTGTACAAACCAAAAAATTTAATGACACTTGATTTAATAAGCTATTTACCTAATTGCTAATCAGTACTACGATGAGGGGTTATCTACATGTTAATAAATCACTAGCATTCAATATTTTGTGATATTTATTAAAAAACAATTACGTAATATATACCTAAGCCGACATGACGGGGTGACTTGAGATAAGACAGACCAAAAATGATTGAAACTGTAGAAGCATTTAATTACTTTACAAGTTTGTGTTTTAACGTTTACCAAGCATGGTAGATATTTTAGGGGCCATTCAACGAACACTACGCCAGAAACTAATAATATGCCATTGAATTAATTATGCACAAATAGGTAGTAATTAAGAATTTGCAGCACCTTTAATTTTGATCGAATGACGTTGGTCAACCAGACTAATTTTTGTTGAACATGATGTGTAATTTAGTACGTAGTAATAATTGTTGATGTTATTGTTGTTAAAATGTATTTATTCTATATAGTATACTCCATGTTGTATGTATATTTTGTACAGTCTCTGTTGACAAGCTGAAACTACAAAAAGTGATCTTGGTCATGATCATGTTTTGTTAGCCTTTTAGCGGAATTATTATTATTGAACTGCAAGAAATGTCCCATAATTCCTAAAATAAAAAAATGTGATAAAATCTGTTTAAATATGTATCTTGTTGAATAATGATGATAATGATACAAATTATATAGACAAAATAAACTTGAAAAGACAAGAGAAATTAATACTTTGCTGTGGAATTCTCAACTTTTATTAGCTCGTCATTTTTCATAATTTTTGGTCTTTCGATACTTGTCAATTTTCTTCAACGTTTAATACAATATGTGTTGATTAATACTGAAAAATATAATGTTAGGTTTGCCGACTTAGAATTTAGAGTATGTTTTTATTAGTTCTCCACTCTTCATCCACCTTCTTATCTTTTATTAGTACAAAATTTTATTTATTCGCCTTTGTCGCCTGTTTCTTTTGGTAGTGTAAAATGGATTGTCTTAAAATTCATATAACATCTTAATTAGCTTTAAAGAATATGTTTAATTATATTTTTAAAATGTTGCATTTTGCATAAAACCATTTTAATTGCTACAGTCTCGGTATAAGTGTCCCATAACTTTGCTACACCCACTATAACGTAATCATTGAATCAGGATGCAACAGAGTGGAACAGTCTTTTTAAGAATCGAGCTGTAATTCATTAATTTAGCTAGCACACACACAAACATAACTGCATAATTATTTTAGTAAACTATAAATTCATATAACCTCTCGTTGCTCTATACAATATTTCCATCAATAATAACTTTTTGCATTAATAAGTGATCTCGTCCGCTTTATACAAATAAAATATATCTATGTCACAAAAACAAATATGCACAACACTTTTGGTATAAATTCACGGAATTTGGTACTTAAAAACTAGTTATAATTAAAACCTGTATTTAGCCAGTTTTCAGTTGAACTGGTGTGTTCCCATGATTAATAGTCTGACTTGTCCAACTGGACCATTGCTTGTGAGTGTGGTGCTCTGCATTGGTCAAATAGCTCGTAATTTCAGGATACTCGTGCTGACTTAAAATGTTAAGGTCCTTGGTTGCAGGCCTACTGGTGGGCTTCAATGGTGTTGGCTGAGTTTCATAAATTAAATGTTGATCTGTAGCTCTAGTTTTGGGTATGCCGGGACGGGTTCTTGTTTCAGGTGGCGACACCCTTACAGGTTCAATAACCTGAGAGTCTTCCATTTTAGAAGATTTATATTTTCCCACGATATCGTTATCATTTGTGGTTTCTTTTGGGAGGATGGCTTCGTTTCTGATTTGCTTGCTTGCTTTACCAAGTTCTTCATGGGTTGGTGCCTTGGACTGCGTGCGTGCTGGATTGCTTATCTTTAAATGCTTGGACAACTTTGGCAGGGCGAAAATAGCTCCCGCAGCGGCAAAGTGAAGACAGAAGAATAAACGACTGAAAAAAGTAGTACAATTTCAAGTTTAGTTTCAATTCAAACAAATGTGAAATGATAAGGTGGGCTAGGTTATGGCACTTACACGTAGAGTAAGATGCTGGGCGTAAAATCCAAAATGACAAAGCTGAAGGTCACGTAACCAACAACAAAGCGGGTGGTTAGCCACGTAACAAAGTCGTACACCAGTTTGAGTCCTTTGTCATGCAAAACCAGTGGGCGAACCGTTTTTCGAACCTGCATGAGTAGAAACAAAATATTTAAAAATCATCCGCTGGACTAACTTTTGATGCAATGTATTATCGTAAAGAATCTTTATACCTGTCTGGCTGCCGAAGTGAACATAGCTCCCGACAAGAACGTAATAAAGTATCCTGGATAAAACCCGTGCCATATAGCGGACATGGCATAAGTGGCCACGGTTCTGACTTTCGGGCTGACCCTTTCGTACACGACATGACGGAGCCACTTCATGGTCCCCTTGTTCCAGCAGTCCAAACTCTCTTTGAGATTCAGGCCCAATTCAAAGTCCAACGCGTGCACGTTGGTTACCAGGTCCCACGTTTGACTCTTGCTATCATATCCCAATCCACTAGCGTTGCAAACGGCATCCGCCAATATCCACGCGTGATAGTACTTTGCCCTTTCCAGCATTGTGGCAATTGTTACATAAAACATGCGATAAAGGAAGGTGGTGTCCCACAGGAACTCTGACTCTTTCAACCGATCAATACTGTAAACTGGCGTGACCTTGATGAAAACCACGGCGAAAAAGCCACTGACACAAATTTTCTTGACCACGGCCCAGAGTGGACTTGGGAATTCGTCAGTGTGAATAAACTCCTTAAAATCCTTAAAAAGAACTAGGGGTCCAGCTAACATGCTTTGAAACTGGAAGATAAAGCTCCAGTACTCAAGAAACGTGGGAGCTTCAGCCACTGCATATTTCCTTTGCATTTCCGTGCTTTTCGGGTTTTCCCCGTCATTCTTTTTCTGGTCCATGGCATCCTGAAGCGAGAATGCCAAGGAGGTAACCTTTTGAGTGAGTACCATTAATGGACCAGTAATGTCCAGTGAGTAGCTACCTAGCTCATCAAAAAACTGACGTTGGAGATGAAGACAACTTAAGTAGAACATGGAGGCGCTTAGCACAAGCCATGGCATGGAAGAGGTACGGTTTGTGGAAATAATTAGGTAGCCTAGTCCGGCGGAAGTGATGATGTGGAATATTTGGTTGCCGAAGCAAAACAGGCAAATGCCTAGACCGCAGAGAAGAGTGTAAATGAGCTTGGTGTGGGGATCGCGTATCCATTTTTTCATGGAAATGCTAAAGCACAAGGCGAAGATTTGACATGTGATGAAGTTTATCTGGAAAACAATAATTAACAATATTAAATTAGCATAGAGGCAAGGTAAATGGCTGACACGTGTCTGTACTTGTAGACTAACCCAAAATTATTTGGGCTCTGTAATTATGTCATCATGATCATATTAACTCGTGACCGGAAGTAACCAGTTTAGCAAAGACCACTTTGGTCAAGCAAAGCGTATGAAAAGATTTAAGATTGGATGCTATTTGCAGGTAAAACTTCTCATTGACCTTGACATTTTCTGGTGTACGAGCAGCCAAAAATAAATTATTATATTACGTACATGGTATGTGCTATTAGGATGTATGCTATGGATTATACTTTTTGTTAAGAATTTTTGCACTTTTGCAAGTTTTTTTGTTGATATTCTGTTTAAGTGCAAAATAAACAGCATCTTTTATGCATGTAATTTTTGCAATAATTCTCGATGTAATAATTTCATTTTTATGACCTGACCTGTGACCTAAAGGTCAACTGAGTTTTGACAACATTTGTTACGTTTTACGTTTTATAGGGAAGGGGTTCGACTATTATTCATAGCATTTTTAGGGCAATTGCAAATTTTGATTGACAAATCCATGTTCCACTTGGTAGTTGTGAGTTCATTGCACGGATTTACTTGAGCAACAGATTTCAAATAGTTATTGACGCATACATCTTCTGACATTATTTGATAAGACATAATTAAGATAATCAACCAAAACAAACTCTAAAAATGTTGTAAACAAGTATTACTTTGAGCAAAACTTTGTATGCTAAACTACGTTCTTATATGCTTACGTATATACAATGTGCTTATCACTGTCAATTTGCTGGATAAGCGAAATATCAAGGAGAAAATGATGAGTAACACTTTACAATGCTATTTTTAAAGGAAACGTGCTATTGATAAGGTTTAACAAGTTTGTTTGTATTACTACGTGCAATGACTCTATTGAACTCTTATTTGCAAATGGGGTGGCTTAAAAATGGCGTGACATATTGTGTCATGTGTTTATATCTTGTTGTTATGAATGAAGGTGTAGAGTTAGCCTGAATGTGAACGCAATGAGTTTAGTTAGTTGTCATTGTAACAAGTTAGTAACGCGTGGTCGTTATCGTCGAGTAAACAACTCCACGCGTTCCGTAGTAAATGCACTCATGCAGCGTTCAGCTCAGTTGAGCGTTCATTCTTCATTCTTCGTTCGCTTTTTGAGGAGTATCGATAAGTCAAATTCATAGCAGGTCGTTTGATAAGTCCTAATAGTTGTCATTCACTTGTGGTTATCTAAAATAAATTGTCCTATTATCGTTAAACCTCTTGTGTCAGCGTTTTCATTGTAGTCCTAAAAAATATAGTCATATTTTCGTCATCAAAGTCTCTTGTTCGAATTGTCATTGTTGGAATACGGTTGCGTTCAAGTTGGACGTAGCGTCTAAGCGTTGTTAGAACCCGACAGTAGTTTGGTTCACAACATTAGTGGAGGCCCTGCCCAGATCCGCAAGAGGCAGCATTAGTGGAGGCCCTGATACCCACGAGAGAACAAGATGGCGGTGGACCAGAAGAGAGCTCAGTATGAATGCATGAAGATAGCGTTTCTAAAGGCATGCAAGGAAGCGGAAGGGAGGACAACGGAGGAAACTCCAGCGGTGGAATCACTAAGTAAAGTTCTCGTCCGACTTCAGGAAGCCCTGGAACGTGTATTGTTATCCAACGAAGTGCTAGAAGATGCCTTACTCAGGACCAGTCCAATTCCTAGAGAAGAAATAGATAAGCTCGAAGAGGAACAAGGAGTCTTTGTGGAGAAGGCAACAATAGCAGTGCACAGGTTGGAGAGCATTCTGGAGGAAGAAATCATGGACAAAGACGGAAGATACCACAGTAGACAATACGACTTCGGTCAGAATCATCGGTTACCAAAGCTAGAATTGCCGCGGTTTGGAGGGGATGCACGTGACTCGTTGGACTTTTGGAACTCACTTGGAACCAGTCACGAAGATGAGTCATTGCCCACCAACCAGTTTCAATGCTTGCCAAATTGTGTGGAACCTAGATCAGGTATAGAAGAAAAAAGCAGGGTCCAAAAAGTCGGCAAGGTAGATGATCAAGGTGTTCCGGAGTCAAAAGCAATTAAGGATCACCTAACGGAGCTCATGGAGTTCTCGAGAGCGGAAGGGATCAGACCAACTAGAGATTTTACCGCTGTTCCCGTTCCGGCTAGTTATTCAAGTTCCATGCCTGCAGTAGCGACATCAGAGAGCCAGGTCACCATTGAAGGGGAAAATATGGCCATATTTTTTGAGTGCACCTTCTATGGGAGGAATCATTACAGTTTGTCGGACTACAATGCGGTGGACAAATCAGTTGAAGATAAAGAAAAGATTATCAGGGAAGGCCAATGTTGTGAAGTGCGGTTGGAGCCCGGACATAGAGATGAAGAATGCAAGTCCAACGTCAAGTGTGATTGCTGCAAGGAACGATATTGGACGGTTCTGTGTCCCGAACTTCACAACGAGGATGGCTCTGATAAGTCAGATAATAGAAGCAGCAAAGGAGGATTCCGAAGACAAGTCAGTTTTTTCCCGGGGGAAGGAGAGGAACACTCAACTCCTATCGTGATTCCATCGGTGGAAGGAGGGAAGTACGCCTTTTCTCGGGACAGGAATGGTCGATTCTTGGACGTATTCAGGGGACGTTTCAAGATAAGTTATCTCATCACACCCGTGCCCAGAGTAATGAAGCAAGTCATGGTACGTGGTCAAGGTGGGAGGATCAAGTCAAGGAAAAGATCTGGCAGGCGTGGGAACAGGCGTGTTAAAGTTAAGAAAAATAGCTAGTAACTCTGTTTCAACTGCAGTATCTTTGTTTTAAGTATTGAAACGAGTCAAAATTATTGTAAAGAAAAATTAGTAGCAATAATTAGATTTTGAGAAAAATATGAACATATTTTATGAAATGTAAAGAGCAGGGTAGAGAAAAAAGATTGTAAGCATCTCTATTCTATTTTCCCACCAGTGTAGAGTAATTGTAGTAATTTAAAAATGTTTTCAAAATTCGAAACAGTGTTTAGCTTCCAAAGAAATATGTAGAATGATATCTTACGTTTGACGATTGATCTGTAAAAGCCCTAAAAAGCTTGCGTAAGATAATGAGTAAAAAATATAGTCATATTTTTTGTGGGAAGTCGATTCAAGCTACGCACTGTAAATTGTACTAGTTGAATATTAATCTCACGTTGTTTCAATTAATATTGGTGGGAGGATGTTATGAATGAAGGTGTAGAGTTAGCCTGAATGTGAACGCAATGAGTTTAGTTAGTTGTCATTGTAACAAGTTAGTAACGCGTGGTCGTTATCGTCGAGTAAACAACTCCACGCGTTCCGTAGTAAATGCACTCATGCAGCGTTCAGCTCAGTTGAGCGTTCATTCTTCATTCTTCGTTCGCTTTTTGAGGAGTATCGATAAGTCAAATTCATAGCAGGTCGTTTGATAAGTCCTAATAGTTGTCATTCACTTGTGGTTATCTAAAATAAATTGTCCTATTATCGTTAAACCTCTTGTGTCAGCGTTTTCATTGTAGTCCTAAAAAATATAGTCATATTTTCGTCATCAAAGTCTCTTGTTCGAATTGTCATTGTTGGAATACGGTTGCGTTCAAGTTGGACGTAGCGTCTAAGCGTTGTTAGAACCCGACAGTAGTTTGGTTCACAACACTTGTTTATTGTCGGTTACTCATCTATGGATGGATGGGTGACAGATATGAATCAATTGACACATCACGACTGTGAACCTATTGATGGCTGGCAGTTAAGATGCATTTAGCAAATAATATGAAGCATTACAACTTATCTACAAGAACAATGGGAATGTTTTAGTCTTTCATGCACTTGCACTTTTTGTCTATGGATGTTTGTCTTAAAAATAGCAGATATTCTGCTAGAATCAATTGTATCGGAATTTTAAATTGGGGCATTGTAATAATGATGAGTTTCTGGCAATTGACACTATTTTAAATTTCTTTCCTATATCTACAGTAAGAAACTATATATAAGCACCCATACGTATTCATAAATCACCACAATAAAAGCTTCCAAATTGCATAAGGCTGCTTGCCAAATTAGACAGATTGCATAATATACAATTTATGTACAGGATGCAAACTTACTGTTCCCATTTACCTTGTATATACATATTAGGTATTCTTATGTTAACAATATAACATGGTACACAAATTTCTAATATAGCTGTCAACAAGTTTGAGAGCACTGACCTGATCAATAGACAGATTGGTCAAATCGCATAGGAAGCTGAGGGCAGTTGACCCACTGTAGTTTAGCAGAATCTTTTCGGCTGCGCCTGTCCCCATTTTGGCTGTTGCTGTTTTGATGAGAGTTGCTCACAAGCTCACAATTTACTTAACAACCACTTGGATTGTTGTGCACAACACAAGAATCAAATGAACAACGGTTATTACTTTGCTGGTTAGCTAGTTATTTGTTAAAAGAGTTTCTTCATTGTTGCATCCCACGTACCCACACGTGTCAATACAGGATATATAGTTATGTATAAAAGAGTGTTGCAGAATAATTTCATAAACTTTAGCATTACACTTTACAAAGGAGCCTTTTTTTATTCGCAATATTTGGCTATGATATAATCATTTGTTTTAGCAAAAAGCAAACAGCTTATTTGCGTGTGTGTGTTCCAGACCACTTCCAAAATGCAACTGAAGCTGAGCCTCTAGATTAGCGCTGATATTTGTAATCCTTTATAGTCCGTATTATCAGCATTTATAGTAGCGTTGCAATGATGCTTGGGATCTTCCGGATAGATTTCACATGACTGCACTTAAGTCAAAAGGATTTGGTTGGAGCATCAACTTATATCATTTATCCACAACCTGGAACAAACATAAAAGCAAAAGTTTTATAATTAAAAAAATAAGTATTAAAAAATGAAGTCATTCAATCAGTCTTTCTTCTGTGCTATGTAGTACGTACTATTATACGTACACATGCATGCTGCATATTTATTAAACGTTTTACTGGAGTGGGGCATATTTTTATTCTACTCGGCTGGTTGGCGATGACTAATTTTATAGATAATTATATTATTCAAAGCCAAACGCAACGTAACCACAAAATACACCGGTAACACAAATACTTCATTTGGGCTACTTGAGATTAAACAAACATCTATCAAGCTTAGTGCATGCGCATCATCATAAATTACTTTATAGCGCATTATTGGGGTAGTCGAATTTGAAAGGAGAAATGGATTTACAGATGTCAAACCCTATTAGCATTACGTAACTAAAGCTTAATGAAAGCGAATCAAGGTTAAATAGGCTAAATAACAGGAGATAAATCAAAGCTACTGTGGGCTTTCATTTCAAGTGGCTGCTGGTTTAGTGCACTTTTATTGGTGTACAAAGAAAGAGAGTAAGATGAATACGGTTTATTTGTCTGTTTCGTTTTCATTCATTATCAATTCATTTCGGTTAGGGCTATAATTTTCATTGCTTTAGGAATCCAACGTTTTTAACTTTGCTTATGTTTCATAATTCTTTCGTTTGTTCGAGTCAAATTCTTTGGAGCTAAAACCAGATTACATAATAATTTAGTTCAATTTAGACTTTTTTCTTGGAAGCTGTACAGACGAAGAGAACAGACTACAAATTCATAGCATTGCTTCCTCCTACAACAACAACTGTGCTTTGTGCCGGCAGCCCAGCGTCAACGTCTTCTGGTCTACTGGTCAAAGTGCCAAGTAAATATTACATAAAACGGAACACGCCTTTCTTTGCGGTTTGAACGGAACACGACGATGACGATAACATGACGGAAGGAACATAGAAATAAACTGCCATGCAGCAACTGCTTCAACTCCGTTTAGTCTCAGCCTCAATTTCCAATTTATCTTTTAAGTATGTTACATGTTCAGTCAGCGTTTGCACTTGAATATATTATTAAGCCTGTATAGTAGTTTACTATTACCAAAACTTTCATACAATTCTACAAATATTTTCAAAACTTGCCAAGCATTTATAACTGGTGTCCTATTTTATGATTATTTATTGCCTTTGTTATAATATAATTCATGAAAAAACAATTTGGAAACTTTGTTTATAGGCTTTATAGACTATCCACATATACAGCATCAAACAATTAAAAATATACATGAAATTTCCTGCTTAAAATAGATGTCCGAATTTCAAAGACATTTATTTTGCATAATCAAAGAATTATATTGAAAAGCTAATTATCCGAAAGCGATTGGGTTAAAGCGATGTTTAGGATGCGCAAGTTTATATATTTTATTGGCCACACATGGAAAACCGAAAAAGAAATGGACATGTGGTAGAAACAAAAAGGTGGACGGACATAGTGAAAAACGTTGCATGAACAACGCAGAGCTTTATAGTAATCAGTAATGCGTTTTATTTTAAAAGTATATGGAAGGAGATGTTGCATGTCGCATGATTATGATGATGACGAAAGAGCATTTACCTCTTCAGAAACACTTCGCACAAAGCCATGGTCATATAGTCATCACTATTTTTGTTACATAGCCTTATTCGCACCATTACCATATCACAAGCCGGGTGCAAAAAGGAGACCAGCTTTTTTGGTTACCAACGACATTTTTTTAAATGCATTTTTTAAGTAGAATTTACAAAAGTAGCAAGGTATTTTTCAAAACAGTACACAAAAAACGAAACTACAAATTTGTATTGCACTTGCATATCAAAAGTGCAGAATTAAAAGTTTTCAAACTTATGAGTAGTTGTACACATTTTTGTAATGTGATACAGCAATATGAGTTTCAGTAACGGTAACGTTATTACAGTTTATTGGATTATGCGACTTTTTTCCAACATCTTAGCGACACCACCATGATAGTAGATTAGTAGCGTGAAAAATTGTTCACTCATAAAACTTGGCTCCTTTAAAACTAAAAACGCCCATGAAAATTTTGCAAACAGTAATGTTACAACTAGTTCCTTACGACTTAACATGGGAGTTTTAACCCTGGCTCTTTACCCTCGTACCTTGATAAGCTAAAAATGGTTATCAAGAAATCATAGTGCATTGGTTACACATTTTTATGAATGTGGAGTTCTACTGGTATGTAGATTTTGTTTGGTGAAAATCGGTCAAGTCGTTTTTGAGTTAACTACTCACTCATGAAAAACTGAGCTCGCTGTAACTGAACAACTGAGTATTGTTTCGCTATTATGTTTCGTTGTGTTTAGTTACGATTTGACAGACAGTCTCCGTAAGACAGACAATTTTCGTAACCATGCACAGTGAGATTTCAAAATTGCTACCGATACCAAAATTTAGTCTCCTTTTTGCACCCGGCTTGTGATATATTACACTGATGCTAAATGCTTATATCATGTGGATATTTGTGAGGATATTTTCAAAACGCATCTGCTGAAAAAACAGCAATCGCATTGCAGCATGTGTGTAGTGAGTGTTGTTATAAAACGGCACAAAAAATGCCACAAAAACGACACTGCAAATACATTGCAGATTATTTACTTTATCATATTAGAATTCTAACTATACGTACCCAGTAAACCACAACAACGCTGTTGAGTCAAAATCATACAGCGAAGCGTTTTTTAAGTTTTTATCACCTTTTTTCGACATACAACCAACATCATCATAACTATTATCACTCTTGCAGCGAGCCACCAAAATAAAATCACAACAATATCGTCGCAAAAGCGCTATGCTAACACTACATGACTTTGACTATACAACCTCCGCTCAAAAATAATATTTTCAAGTGGAAAGTGGAAACACGCAAATCCATTTACTTACGATTAGGTGATTATATCACGTTCCAAAAACGAAAAAGGCTTTGAGAGCTTTTGTAAACAACCAAAACTGTGGAGCACTTATGCATGGCAATTGTAATCGGATTAACATGATGCACCCGACAAACAAAAGGGAACATCATGCGAAACAAAAAATGGAAAATGTAGAAAGTGAGAAATTGAAAACGATGATGAGTGGTGCGTAGAAAACCTTTAGAGAGGAAATCGGGATTCATTCGCTGCCAATGCCACATAATCTATGCTTTGCAAAAATAATTTATTTTTTGTTCACTCCATTTTTACATCCGAGGATTTAAGATATCTCTGAAAACTTGGGACTGATGAAATCTGAAGGTTTGAGCCCAAAAAAATATTCATTCATCGAATTGCGTTATTGCTATTTTTCTGCATGCATAATTCCATAATATACAATTCGTCCTCCAGTGTTTGTAAGCCAATTTGCGTGGTATTTGATTTTTATTTAGAAAATAGGTGGTTCAATGAGCTGGAAGAGAGTGAGAGTGGTGTGAAGAGTAAAGTTGGGAGTTGTGATGGGTATTTTCTCAGAACAAAAGAATTAGTGCTTTATCAAGTGATGACGAGAAACGTGAAGGTCAGCGTAGGCGTGTAATGTTGGTTGTAATGGTTCATCATACTCCATGATGAACCAACTTTGCATTCGTGAATATCCATAATGTTCCAACAACAAACGACGCGAATCAGTTTTACAAGCTAGAAAATGGGCTTGACTAAACTATTGACTCAACTTCAACTTGGCTGATATCATCATGCCATTTTCATTTGTTGATGATGTGATGCCTCCAAACTTGTGAAATATTTGGAATGATTTAGCCTCTGAAATGGCTAGTTTGACTAGAGTATTTCTAGAATTTATAGGAAATTCGTTGCCACTTTGTTGTTTAGGTATAATATATTTCAATGCACTTTTCCTTGTGAATCATGATAATACAACAATGAAATTCAAATTTCCATACTTTAAAGAATGCTTTCATTGAAAAAATTCCCACGGCATAACCAAATACAGTAGTTCCGATTTCCATATTTTAATCAAATACAAACATGACGTATGATGCCTATGAAGTTGCCTTATTGAACTAGCTATTTATAACGATTTGTTTACGAGTTCAAATTTTTTACATTGTAAATGAAATACCATACGCACAATTAAATGAGTGATAACTAGCCCTCTTTTCAGGTTCCATATTCCATATTAATCTATCACGTTTCACGTTTGCATTTTCATTCAGCCCTAAAATTATATTTTATGGTGAGATAATGAAAAGTGTTTGTGTTAGCATACCTATTTCGGTATTTCTGTAAAAGATGATATATTGCGGAACTGTATTTCATGAAACCTGAATTTAAGTCAATTTATTTCAATTTTCAATAACATTCCAACATCGAAAATAAAATTACGAAAAACCCACATTGCCCACCATGATATATTTTCTCATTGCATGGAAAATGCGCATTTAAAACAGTTATCATCTGGAACATCCATTTTTCATTCCTACAAACAAGTAATTGTGCTTATCACAGAAATAACGGATCTCTCTTTTGCACGGATCTCTCAACTGCAAGACAGTTGCAATTTTCTGCAAACACGTTTAATGATTTTGTACAATGAAACCCATACCAGAAACTGCCTAAAATCTGTTGTCCTACTAATTCTAAACCTTTGAACTTACTACAGATCAAATTATAGCGGCGGCGTTCATTGACCTTGACTTGACCATGCAATCATGTGATTCGGTTTATTTGTTGTGACGGAATGCTTGAATGCTTGTTATTTTTGAAATTCGGCTCGTCAGTAAACTTGCCATGTTTAAACATTTTTACTTTCAAAATGTTGCTATCATTTTTACGCAAAGTGGTCCTTTCAAGTTGGACACTTTTCTTAATTCTTGTAATCATCGTGTTCTACCTGGAGTTCAGTTGCATTTGGCTACCTAATCTTCCTTCACAAACAAATTCCACCAACCTTATCAACAGTTCAGATTTCGATCTCAGTACCACGAGGTTGGATACTAGATGTGGATTGCCCGTTTTGGATGTCTTTAGCAAGGACTCATTAAAGCATTATTCCAAGCGCATGATTGATTGTGGCAAGGAGTTTTTAAATGGCACTGCGTTTCCTGGAGTAGCATTTACGGTTAAAAAGGGAAATCGTTTATATCAACGGATAAATATGAGTATATTGGGATTAAACTGTTGCTACTCGCCATTCTTCCGGAACAATGATCGCTCAAACATGTATGTACTGATGTTTAAGTCAATGCTCATTCATGACTTGAAATTGTTTGCTAATTTAAATTTTGATTGGTGATTAGCTACACAAACTCATGCGTGCCAACTCAAGAACATGTCACCATCATCCCAAGATACGTGGAATTTATTGAGGTGCTCTGCAAAAACCAGAATGGAAGTGTTAAGTATCAAGATGCTTTTGTTCTGGTGCAAAACAAGGTACAACTCAATCGGTCAGATGTCAAGGTCAATCATACTCCACCTCTACCAGCACTAAATTTCGTTATAATTGGACTGGACGCAGTGTCCCGACTGAACTTTCTACGACAAATGCCACTGTCTAATGACTACCTCCTCAATAAAATGGGCGCAGTCTCTTTGAATGGCTTTTCAGTTGTAGCTTCCGGATCTCTGAAAAATATAGTCCCTCTGTTGACCGGTCTCTCACTGACTGAATTTGCCAGTAGATGTGGTTCAGGTTCTCACGTTGACAAGTGTCCTTTTTTATGGCGCAACTTTTCCCAACGTGGCTATATCACCAGCTTTGCGGATGATTGGACAATTTTCAACGATTATTGGACAAATGACGCTTTTGAGTTTTATCCAACCACTTACTATTATCGACCTTATTTGGTGCACATGAACAAATATACCGGAGCGACACTTCAAGATGATAAAACCAAAACTCATTTTTGCTTTGGACCGCGCTTATCTTTTGAAACGATTCTTAATTTTGTGGAGGATGTAAGAAACGTGGCGGTGAAAGCTAGGGTGTCTCACTTTCAGTTTACTTGGTCAGCAAGAATCAGCCATGATGCAACTTATATGTTGGGAGCAGGTGATGTTCCATTGTTGCTTCACTTGCAAAGGTTCTATGAATCGGGGGCATTGGACAATACAGTGCTATTGGTAATGTCAGATCATGGGAATATGATGGGTGGTTACTATTGGACAGTGGACGGCAAACTGGAATACAAACTGCCCCTTGCCTACATTGTCCTTCCTACTTGGTTTTCTAAAATGTTTCCAGATAAATTTAAAAATTTGCAAGGAAATGCCAACAGAATGACCACCGCATTTGATTTGCATGAAACTCTGAAACAACTTATGGACTTGGACCAACTTAAAGTAAGCACCAGGGTGGAAAATACTAGTCGTGGAATTAGCCTTTTTAAAACCGTTCCAGCAAACAGGAATTGTATCCAAGCAGGAATCTCATTAAAATGGTGCAATCTGTGCCATCCAACCATACCATTAGAGAGTAGTTCTTTATTGGTCCAAATTGCAATAGATTCCATGCTTGGTGAAGTTAACAAGGCTGTGGAACACAAACTTGACCTTTGTCACCAACAAACGCTTCTGAAAGTGAAAACGGCAGTTAAATGGGATCCGAGAGATGTGTTCATGGAAGTATGCAACGTGGAAGGGGAAGTTGATATTGGCAGGCACTATCTTGACACGAAAACTAAGTGGTTTAACATTTCCTGTGATTTGAAAAGCGATAGGGTGGACATTGTTGAGTTGGAGTTTCAAACGGGACCCCACAAGGCTACTTATACCGGACAGGCTGTCATTATTCGAAAGAAGCACAATAATATGTCTAAGAGCCTGGACAAAAAAGTCATACTTGCAGGCCCTGTTCTTCGGTATGATCGCTACGAAGAAAGTGGCGATTGCGTTGAACACATTTTGAAACCGTATTGCATCTGCAGGAAACCATTACTAATTGTAAGTTCGAGTTACGGGAGGAATGTCCAAAAGTTTTGGATGTGTGTAGTAGTAGCAGTTCTGGCGTTTATTCTGCTAGTTGTGATGTTAGCCAGGAGGCTGGCCATAGGCACAAACGTTATAATTTTTTGGAGACTTGTATTTCCAACATCATGAAAATGCAAATGAGAGTTTGGAGTATGCTATGTTGAAAATAGGTACCAAATAATGATATGTTTCTTTTATATATCCTATTTTATCATGTGTTTGTTTTATAATTCATTATGATTTTAAACAAAGCATAATAAAAAATAACACTAAATGTTCTAATACATTGTGCTAAAGGTTCTTTAGCTGGAAGCACATGAGGAACAGTTGTAGTCTAGAAGCTTTTTTATCTGGACTCTGGAGCATTCCGCTAGGAAAACTTCCCACGATACATACAAAATGTAGAATCCGGTTTTATCATTAAATATTTGCTTGGCTTATTGAATTAAATGCCTCATGGCATTGGTGCGTATTCTAGTTTCAAAGATTTTCTCAAGAGAAATAAAAGCGGACTACCAGATATGAATCATCAATCACGTGATAATAACGTGTTAGTGTGAAAAACATTGAATGTCATTTTGAATATCGAATACTAAACTTTCCCTTTTTGTCCTCTACGAAAAAATAATCTAAATGTGCTCCGTCACCTGTGTTGCTAGCAATTATGCTAAAGAGAGACTCCTACTCTTAATGAATTAGGTATGCGAAATTATAATTCGAGTAAGTCACGCCACTTGTGCGTGAACTTTTTAATGCAACGCCAGAGTCGGAACGAAAGAGCAGTACTACAAAATGCATAGGTGATTTTTTATGTATGATGATAGTTGAGAATGTAGGCCAGTTTTGTAGGTACTTAGCGCTTGACGCGATAGCCCAAACTTCTAAAATAAATACGTAATTTCTTGTGCATACCTGCTTCCTTAAAGATCTATAAAGTCTCTGTAAGTGTGACAGCTGCAGTCATTTATTAAAGCAACAGACAGTAAATTCAGGAAGGAAAATTCATATAATGTTATGCTACTAGAGTATTTATTCTAGTTTTTATCAGTTTTACTAGTTTAATGAGCTTAAGATATATTTTTAGTGTTTTTGCTATACGCACAAACAAAAATTAGGAAACCTGAGCTTTCCTAATCTAAGCTATAACTACAATCTTTTATTGTGAACTGAACTCAAACTGCAGCGGAAACTAGCTTTAAACACAAATAGTACAAGCATTAATTGCATTCAACCATGAATAATCCCAATCATGCCACTTACAAGAAGCAAATCCATAAATGCTTATCAATTTATCGATTAATATCACAAAATTAATCTCTAAATTAATAAAATTCAAGCAAATTTTTGCTTCTCTTCCTGCAATTTAAATCAAAGCAAGTAAAAATAGCAAGTATTTGCATTTCAAAGTATCTGGAACTAATAAAAAAAAATTCTCATAGTCTTACCCATAAAATTGCTGTCCTGTGAAAAGTTCATGTTACACAGCATTTTCTTTCCAGCAAACTTCGAGTGCAAATTTTTACTGTCACTTGCGTGTAACTCATACTGTCATTTGTTCCATATCAATTTGCTGGGACATACATTTTCTTCTATGTATTTAGGAATTTTGCACAAAGAGAAAGTGTGGTACGGTACAAGAATCAATTTTTCATAAAGCGTTGCACTATAGCCAGCATACCAAACAAAAGGAAACTGAAGCCAACTTCCTTTTTCTTTG
Organism: Entomobrya proxima; assembly: GCA_029691765.1. NCBI lineage: Eukaryota > Metazoa > Arthropoda > Collembola > Entomobryomorpha > Entomobryidae > Entomobrya > Entomobrya proxima. The sequence continues at coordinate 951,167 of CM056168.1, forward strand.
TTGCCAATTTCCGCTTCCACTTTCTCCAGTAAAGCGGAGAAAAACGACTAGTAAAATGGCTGTCATAAACTTACGGAAATAGAAACAACTGGTTGACAAACTTGTCCTATTATTTGCTTGTACATAATTTCTCGTATGACTTTCTTGCATGCATGCACATTTGGAAGAGCTCTATACCAACTTCACGTTTTTGCACAAAATACAACACGACAAGAACTAGAGATTGAAACAGTGTTTTCGGTTCTGGATGGATGAACTCACGACTCACGACGCAAATGAACAATTACTTTTTGTGTAAATAACGATTAAAACATCCGAGCGTTTCCTTTGTCGCAACCTATAATTCTCATTTTTGCAAATACCGAACCTTTTCTTAGCTTCTGTATGTGCTAGTTGAACTCAATAAATAGTATGAAAAAGTAGAAACGGGAGATTTTCTCTAAAAAAGAATCCCCAAAAAACGCAACAGTTATAATGTGTTGTCACTTCAAAGCTTCAGAACGCGTTTTCGTTCTAGCCACAGCGTATCACTGTCATAAGCAGACTAACTGCCACACTACTACCGCAAATGTTAACGAAGCTCAAAAGTAGAATGCATGTTTTAAAAACAACTGCAGCACTAATAACACGTATAATATACGTACATAGGATACGTAATAACTAGTAAATGCACACCAGCAGCATAGCAAAACGTAACATTTTTGCAAAAATATATTCCGGTAGTGCAAAACGTACTAGTGCTTTTGCGCTTACCCTGTTACCTATATTATCAGTGTACGCTCACCATACGAAGATAACATGCGAGATGAGATCACACATTATTTTCTTGACTTTGCTGAGTACTAAAACAAAAAAAGCCCATTTCCTAAAATGTTATTCGTAAAAAGTATGATGAGTGTATTGCGTTGTACAGATCATCATGCTGCTGGTAGGGTGGGTTCGTGTTGGTGGTGGTGTGATGATCAGGATGGAAAATGATAGGGTGAAGTTTCGTAAAGATCTACTAACAGAATCATCCCTCTTATTGTTAAAAGCAGCAGTGTAGTGGAAGTATAGTGGTAGAGGCAATGGCAATAATGCTCAAAAGCAGGGAAGAGAGATGTGAATGCAGAGGAATGTGGAATTGTGTAGAGGAGTAAATTTTTCGAATGTAAGCAATAGAATCTATTGAATAGATAACATTTTTGTGATCTGGTACTCTGCAGATAGCAAACTGAAAATGTAGTACATTCAACATTAGCAGAAATGAGCAACAAGTATTTCAAGTGAACAATGCATTTTATGCCAATTATTATGTGCACAGTAACATTCATAATGCTATAAACGCGCATTGCTCATTTTAGTAATCTTATCTTTTTGTTTTATTATTGGGCATTGTTTATGCAAATGTTGGTTTTCAGAAATGAATTTTCTTTAAAACAATAATAGCTCATAAGAGGGAAATTACATAAATAAAATATTATATGCAGCTTTATTACGGGAAGCTGAGCAACATAATGATCTCATTGTGGATGACTTCCAGAACAGCTATTTATGCATTTTTCATGAAAACTTACCGGTCACTTAGGGTGTTATCCCTTAATTAAAGTTTTTTTTTGAAGTATTACAAACTACAAAAATTGCCTTTCTAAAGGGGTCTTAGTACCTTAATTAAAGTAAGGTTAGGTAAAGTAATACGAAGTAAGATTATCTCACGTAAATAAAATATGGTATTCTAATACTTACGGTATTGTCAGTGAATTATTCTAGACGAAGCGATTGTTGTAAGGTTCTACATTTTTGAAGAAAATATAAAACTACGTACTTACGCACATTACATTAGAGTTCAATTTCTTCATACATTTTCGAGCATTGTTCCTAAACAATTTATCAACATCTAATGCATCTAAATTTGCATCTATGCAAAAAATATGTCTACCTTGTTTCTAAATTTTCCATGTCCCTAAAAACGAAATGTGAGATGTTTTTCCTCTGCAGAATGAATGGATTTCATCATTTTCCAAGCTTGGCATGAAGCTAAATTGGGTAACGAAAATAAAAACAGTTTAAAATTCAAAATATTAGCATGCGCTTTGGTTAATACAATAACAAGCAAGTATTAGGTTAGTTGCCTATAATTCATGTGTGGCATGCATGAGAAATGTCATGAGCCTGTAGATTTACTCTCCACTTGCTAGCATTATTGTTTGCCAAAAATGCCCAGAAAATAAATGAAAAGCTGCAATCCTGAATAAACAATAAGTAGAGAAAACCGAATTGAAATTATCTAATTTTCAAATTTGTACCTCTGTTCACTGTAAATTTTATTCAGTAGTTAGCTTGCACGAAGAATTATTGGTTTGGGGAATCGCGGTATTTGAATACATACTCTGCAAAGATGATTTTCTGTTTCTCTGGAAGGCTTTCTCCTTAGCGAATTATGTCACAGCATTCATCGAAGATGCGCCCAACTGATCCTTGTGCAATTACTGGATAACTGGACTTATGCGCTACGGCATCAACTTGACATTTAACTTCGTTCGACCCTGGTCAAGACGTATCGAAATAGATAGTAAATTTCGAAATAATTTATTCTGAATAAGAAATTATTTGAATTTCTGTTACTTCTTTAGAGTTCTGGGACAAAGTGTGCTAATGTTAAACAAGATACCTACGCTGTCGGTCATTTTTACAAAAATCACAAAAATCAAACGCGGAGGTTTCATTAAATTAGCTTGAAAGTTTATTGAGTTCTACATTTCAAACGGGGCCCGTATACTAAACGCTTTACAACAATGTCTCCAGATATACCCAAAGAAATGTTTTAGATTTTATGTAATTTTTATGCAGAAACCTCCTCGCATGCAAAAAATGCTTCATGACGATAGGCAAACTTCAACTTGAAAAATAGCTTGAATACTTTGTGCTCCTGAGAGTCTCACTCGAGTCCGTGCATACACTACGTTTAAACCATTTCCACCATTCAAGCCGGTCATCATCATCGTCGCTTGTCGTCATCTCACTAACCTTACCTACCTTACATTTTCAAAATCCCAAGTTCCATAAATATCACACAAAACTTAAGCACACACACACACACTAGCTAACACGCTGGCAATGAACACAGTTGGAGCAGTGTTCACATTGAAAAATACACGTTGCTCATTTAATGAGTTTAGCCCGGAGCCATTCATTCTCGCTTCACAGACGACGCTTTTCTGAGCTTCTTTCGCTTTTAAATGAACGAAAAAAGGGGAACGTTTTTAAAGCGTGATGCTATATCATTCATAATGTATGTTTATGTATGATTTTTTTTGTAGTTTCTCAGTAGGTTACTAGTTTGTTGCATGTGCGTCTTTCATTTAGAGTATAGTACATGGCTCTGGAAAAAAGGGGGATAAAAATATACCATGCAAGTTGCAAAGCTGCTTAAGATTTTTGGAGTGAATGTCGACTACACTATTGCTGGAATAGGGATCGATCTCTATCCTCTGCACTGATCATCATGGGCCATGTGTGTTTCTGTTGTTGTTTCTGTTGCTGCCCATTTATCCGCTATTTTCTGTGCACTACCTACACGCTGCTGCTCTAATGCATCTCTTCTCTTCCAAGTTCCAAAGAAGGTGCATTGAAATTGAAACAATAACAATTAATATAATTGCTTTTTAAAACCAGAAGAAAAAATAATGATTTGGTGTAAAGCATAAAGACTTATAAAAGAAACTCTAGTGAAATGAGTAAAGTTCAGAGTGCTTCAAACGGTGAAATAAAGCGTCCGTTTCGAAGCACAGTAAACTCTAGTTCACCTGCAGTTCAGGTGAATACTTTAGCTACTTTTCAAAAAGGTAGGTAAACCAGTAAGGTTTTTTAAGGCAGTACACTTTTAACGCAGTAAGGTAATCCATTTTGTAAACTTGTGGTTTAATTGCGATTTTTAGATGGAAGCGGTGGTGGTTTCCAGGAGAAATATTTTTGCCAACTCTGCTGCGGGTGCACCCGCACAGTTTGTAGAGTGGGAGGAGGATGCGTATGAAAACTGTGTTGGGGAGGAGGATCTTGCCAGGGGTGAGGAGAGTGCGGGGGAGGGCATCTTTTCGGATGACACCGGCTTCTGTTCTGCACCGGATACGGAGGCAGAGGAAGAGGAGAACCAACTGCAGCAACTGGAATCTCACGTGCGGAGAAATTATGAAAGTTTGTTGAAGCAATATTGCAATGAGAAGATTATCCATGTGGCGGACCCTTTCCAGGGTGTCAACTTTATGGAAATGTGTGTCGTTTTGAAGCTCAGTGCTGAAAGATCTGGTTTTGTGGTAAGTTAACCTCAAGAACAAGGCTGGAATTACTGTAAATGGTGGCAAATAAACATTGTCATTTGTTTCTTTTTTAGAAATCGGCTCAACTTCTGGACATAATTCTGCAGTTGTTTGCCCGTCAAGTGAGATTATGTGAAGCAAGTTGGGTTAAACTTGTAGAGGAAGTACTCAGACACGACAAGAAAGGAAGAAAAGGGAAAAGACAGCTTGCTGATGACACCGCAGCCACAGCCAGTTCTTCTTGTGAAGATGAAGGTTATTCGTCACAGCCACTTTCTCAACAGTCAAATCATGACGATTTAATGGAGCCAGATGAAGAATCTACTGCGCCAAGAAGATCATCCAAGTTGTTATCAGTGAGAAGAAAGAAGAGCTATACTGCGACAAATGACCAGTTGGACGATGACTTTGGGAAGGAACTGAGTGCAGGCGTTGTAGCGAGAAGATTGCATCTCCTAGAGCACTTAAGGCACACGACCCAAAATCCGTACTTGGACTATCAGTTTGACTTGAGGGAATACTACGAAACAAGTGAGGAGCAAGTGGATCTCAACTTGGGACAATCAGCGGAGACATTTCTGGGGAAAATGGGACGTTTTACAAACAGTAGGGGCATGGGAACTTTGTACCTTCCGACCATCAGTCTTTTGTCACTGTCAGACGAGGAGGATGACGAGTTGGAAGGGATGGACATGGACACAAGTACTCCATTGGAAAATGAGAATGAAGGCACGGGAATGGAAATTGGTGTGGATGTGGCAGCTAACACCGAAAACATTCAGCCCGTGCTAAACAATCCCATTAGTGAACTTGTGGGTGACATTGAACCACCAGTTTTACAAGCCATTGTTCCATTGGAAGAATTGAGTGAAACGATAGACGGAGAAAATGCTATGCCCGTTCTGGAGTTGATAAAAAGAAAAGGAAAGCATAAAAGAAAAAGGATGCCACTTATGGATCAGCAGAATATTACTGAAGTGGGAGAGGTGCTGGGTCCGCCTGCTAAAACTGCTCGTTTGGACTTGGAAGGAGAACCGGTCAACCAAGGCGAAACAGAGGAGCAAAATCCAGAACAACTGTTAAGCCAACAAGATGCTCCTCCTTCTTCTCAGGAGAATGAAACTGATCCGGTGGAAATGGCTTTCAGGGGGGGAAATGAATTATCAATGAATTCACTACCAGTTAACGGGCTTGAGGACCAAGGCAGTAATGAAGATTGGGAATTTAGTGCTGCTGACCATGACGGATCCTTCCTTCCACCAAGTTTACTTTCCATGCAAGGTGAGTTCCCGATACTGCTTATTACAAAACACTTTGATTGTTGTACATTTGTATCACGTCACCCCACGATGGACAATTTACGTCTTTGCAGATTCGGACAAACTGGCTTTCCAAAGTAGGACAACTCGAGTGGACATGGACGCCATTAAATGCCGGTTTAGTGAAGTCTTAGAGCAAGCCCAGCAGGAAGAACCAGACTCGGAAGTAACGTTTGTAGAAATACTTCAGAAGGCGGAGGTGGACATTCTCGTGGGACCTGATGAAACCATACACTCCACCAAAGGCCCTTCATTTTCTCAGTTTTCTTGTTCCACTCATGAAGTCTCCATTGGTGTGGCATTCCTTGCCATGCTGCACAACGCTTCCAGGAAGCGCTTTTACTTGGTGGAGGACAATCAAGGGGCGTTCAAAGTGACAAGGGAAAAACCCCCAGATATTATGTCAGGAATTGATAAATAATTTTATATTGTGAAACTTTGTGATTCTCTAATTTTATATTGAAATATTTATATCTTGTCGAGTCAAGATAGCTATCTAGTCTTTTTTAAATATTATGGACTATATAAATATATATTATGAACCCTAGAAATCCTTTTAATTTCTAAATTATGGACTATCAAATATGAACTGATTTTTTATAAACTATTAATAAATCTTGCTATGCTTTGCAATCAATTTTATCCAATATTTTCATTTCATTTAAAGCTAATACGCTGCCAGCGTTTGCTTGGCGTTTTTTTCTTCAGCGAAAACACAGCAGATGGATAATATATTATTATGCAAGTTGGAACTCTTAGGGAGAAATGGTTTACTGTGCAAATGGTAGATGGTGACCATTGTTTTCAAAACATTTTGCGGTTCCTCTGATTTCATTTAATGTTCTTGTTCCTTATTTCATCTTTGCATTGCAATTACAAACAAACTACTAAATCATTATCGAAGTTGGCGTTAGTTAATGAATTAGCATTTGGCATGCATCATGACATACTAAATATTCATCTTCTGTAGCTCACCATGCATTTACAAATGTCACATGTAGACATGTACTATGTATATCTATTTAATGTAAATGTCTATTTATATTATGCTATGTAGCTTCGGCTGAGTAATGCCGAGAAAGACCTAAAAATATAATCTGAGGATGGATGAGATCATCGTCCTGTAGAACTAGGTATATAAAACAGTAATCCTCATTCATAGAGATTTGATCATTGCATTTGCACAATATTTCGGTTCTTATTAAAGGTTATATAATGAAAGGATGATGCATGTTAGCAAAGTATGACTCACAAGACTTTGTTCGCTTAGTTTGCTACACATAATTAATATTTCATCGTATGTGTGTGCAGAATATAATGTTATTTGTATGTATATGTATTACGAGTCTCCGGAATTCCGGACTACTCAAATAAAATGCTTTAATATAGTTATATAGCAGCTTAAAAATGACTACCAATACATGTTATTCCGTTTGCTTTACTGGTAATCATAAAGGGAAAAGCAGTATGCACAGTGAAGATCAGTTTCAATCCTTCCCACAAACAAAATATTATATCAAAGCATTCTAGCATCCATCCCTATTACTACACTACTAATGCTTTTATACGTTTCCTGTCTATACTCCACACTTCCACACTATACTGCTATTATCAAAAACTGACTTTTCCTGTGTCGAGTTTGACTATGAACTGCCTGTCTGTGTGTATAAGCTCTGTTGGTGCTTTGCAAATTGCTGATATGATAAAAAACTGACTTTTGTGCCATGAACTGAAAGTAATTCAGCTGCAAAGCAAAAGCAAACATTTTTAGGGAGAAACAAGCTAATAATATTATATCATCAATTTATTACGCTACGCCTGCAAAATAATAAACTGGCATTCTTTGGTTAGCATCTTCTTTAAACCAACAGCGTTATATATTGAAAAAACTGAAATGAATCATCCCATCAACATCTAAACAAGCAGCATCAAAAACAGCAAGTCTTTCTTTTGATTTCTGACTTATCAAGCAACACTGACATGTTGTTTTAGCGTATGATAGTGTCTCTAATGCTATTTGCGACTTTACACATTTCAAAATAAAATCAAGTGGTTAGTAGCCGAGTAGCCAAAACATATTTGGGACCGGTTAGTGGTGGACAGTCAAGTGAGCAAAGGTGTGCATTGGATTGACTACCTAATTACTCTGTCATTTCTAATCTTGCCTGTGCATTGTTGCATTATCTGCAGCAACCTTCTGTTGTTCTTGATACTTTTCAATTTTACCAATCCGAGAATCTCTGATTTTTCAAGGTGAGTACACACACTAATTTATCTTATTGACCAAAAATGATAGCACTACTATGATATGATATCATAGCAGTGACCAATCCGTTCTGTTGTTTTCTGTAAATTAATATCAAGATAGAGATGAAAAATGATTAGAGATGTAGAGAGAAGCTTTTCACCTTGCTAAGCCAAAAGAAGAATTGAACTACATGCATTTATGGTGTTTTTGTCAGATACCTAAAACTCAATTTATTGTTTAGAATAGTGCCGAGTGCTGAATGTCCATAAATGGCATTCTTCAAGTGTCTGTAATCCAATTTAGTGAAATCCTTTTAATTGCCGATTTTATAGCTGCGGCTGATTAGTCAGCAATTAATAGAGTTAAATCTATCGACAAGGTAGTAAGAAGCTAATAAATGCAAGTGTCATTAATCCAGTTTGCCTGTTTGAGTATGATTTCCATCTTTTCGTGTTGTGGTGACGTCATAATTTTGTAGAAAAATAGTAGAATTGGTTATTCGTCTAGAAATTAATTTTAATTTTTATAACGCGATTTAGATGCATTTGTTTGAGTAAATTAAATCAAAGTGTGTTCTTGATTGTTGACTTTGTGCATGTAACACGTTTGTTCTGTTCAAGCTTTCACAATAAATAACTCTGAAGCTAACGCCATGCATGTCAGGCCAATAATACACCATTTCCATTTCCTCGCAGACTAACAATTCGGTTATTGTTTCTCGAAATGCATTGCTGATATTAAGCATATTTCCGGTGTTTCTTATCCTCATCCTAACTTGCTACCTTTTGTTCTATTCTCATTATCGGAGTATATGAATGAACTAATGTAGTATTAATGCGAAGAGTACTAATGCAATTTTCATTGTTGATGAGTGCATGAAAAGTTTTTAAATTGGTTTTTAACCGGAACCTCACGTTCAAGCATTATATTATTTTTAGGAGCATACAAGTATTGTGAAGTTGAAGTTTAAGTTTTAATGCTTCAAGTTTCGTCTCACATGGCTGACCTTTAAATCTCATTTTTTTTGTGTAAAGCCAAAGGAGAGGTTTGCGTAGTCAAGCTGTCAAGATTCGACTAAGAAAACGTGCAGTAGAGAAAATGAAGTTTAGATTCAGGTAGAAAATCGGTTTACTCTTTCAGGTTGCGTACCCGTTCAGGTGAATTTACTGATGCTAATCAGGCAATTTAGAAAAATTAAATGTAGCTCATCTGCCTCTTGTCATAAATTCTGTACGTACCTTTCTTTAGATTTTGCCTTACCTTTTTTGTTGCTTTTCCCCGAACCTTTTAAAGCATTACGTTTCTCGTTAGCAGGTTCTAATTTTCTTACAGTGGAATTTTGATTCTTATCAAAATTGCATACAACATGGCCATTGAAAATTATCTTATTATGGCTGCCATTTGGCATTCTCATCTTTTTACCTCTCCTCTCCTGAATTTAGTTTCAAGTTGAACATGGACAGAAGCAATCAGTTTGACTTTTGTCTTTTGTAAACTACATAGAAAATATTCCACTTTCACTGCAAATTGGAATCATAATAATATCATAAGCAAAATGTAGATTAAAGTGCTTATTTGCTATTAGTTAAATTGTTAATTAAACCTATTTTTAGAAGTAGTATAGTGGTTTCGTGGCTTTTGGTTGTTAGAATTCTATGAATTATGGGTTGATTGGAATTTCATGGCTTAATTACTTGCATGGGTTACCCCATCATAGTGCAAAGTGTTTCAAGACACGAATGCTTTTCAGCTTTTAAACAGTGTATTTTGTGATTATAGGTGTTTAGATTTCTTTCAATTTAAATTGTTTTCTGGTGTAAATTAGTAATATCTCATGAAATATATGAATACCAATCAAGTATGAGTATCAGTGTTCAGATAATATAGACATAGATACATAATCTAATCACATTTAAAATTTGAAATCTTTTTGTCCTCTCTCTTCTATTTCTCTTGTGCTGCTTTCATCTTTCAGACCAGCAAACACTGGAAGCAATTTTGTAGCAGCGTAGTTCTGCCAGCATTCTTCGCATTTAATAAACCTCTGTGCACTTTACTACTCTCAATTCTTTCTTCACTAGTAAGTGTACTTAGATAATTATTGTGAAGGTATTTCACTGTATATTACTTTATCAATCATTAAGTAATGTTTGTTGTTTGTTTGAATAATTATTACTAGTTAATTAGCCTGTTTGGTGTACATAGTGTGGTGTGTGGCGACTTGTAATTAAACTTGTATTGCTGCCGTTTGCTCATCAAAATCATCACCTTTTTTCCCTTACCCCGTGTTACGAACCTGTGATCTACTGACAGTTTGCTCATCTCGAAGTTCGAGACTCGAACCCCCGAAGCGTCAACGCGTTTCCGTTTTGTCGTTTGTTTGTTGCTCTGTAAAAATAATTACTAGCAGAATGTCTACTAATGAGTCCAAGTCAACGCCTGAATATGGTCGACTTCGTAATTTTTGGCAAGCAAGTATGTAACTAATATATGCACCTAACTATGTGTACGTTTGTATTAATCACCCTTTTTAAATCTAAATCTGCGTAATTGCACAAGTGTGTCTCATCATTTAACAAATTCCATGATAATATCTAATGTTTTAATAAGTATGATATGTTTTTTCAATCTAAATTAGTGCTAAAATTAAAATGATGTTAGTAGGTTATTGTCTCAAGTTGAATCTCTCAAAGATCCAAACTCAACACTGATCTATGTTCTTGCTGAGTACAAGTGGAAGCTTTTTTTCTGTCATTGACAGTATTTTTCGTTTTGAAATCCCAAGCTAGCAAGGATTAGAGGAGGACGTTAGGTCGTTTTAGAGATGCTGTTACTGCATGCATTCCTGTTGTCTGTACAAAGTACAGTAAAAGAGTGTACTGAACTTGACTTACTTTCTCGTGCAGATTTCGATTTTAAGGTTGGTATTTCAGGGAAATCCTTTTTGAATGAGAGCATTATCAAATGTGTACCATTCTCATAATAGTATTTCATAAAATGTTTAGCAATGAAAGTCAAAACTCAGTCCTTTGTCAATAGAAGTTTCCAAACGAATCCTTTAATCAGTTATAGAGGAGAATAGTAAATTGTATTATTATTTTTAAGCAAGAGAACAGGGCAAAGATGTGAAGTACTTTTGTTCTTGAAATATGGCAATAATGCATAAACTACCGAATATATTGTAACGTACTTATGAGAGAATACATTGAATAGTACAAAAGAAAAAGAGTTATAGCTTTGTTTTTCTGTAGTCATTTTTGCAGGATGTAAGTTTTGGTTAGCCCAGGAAGGAAAGTTTGCCAAAATTATAGCGATCAACACTGTTTTGCGAGTACTATGTATGTTGAACATTGTAATTTCACCAAGTTGAGTACATTAATATTGCCATGAATGAAGAAGCCACATTTGTGCACTGCACTCACTTGTCTGCAGATTTAGTGCTTTTGGCCTTTTATCACGTACGTAATCGACGTAATGCACAGTAGGCGTGGGTGGGTAGTACGTATTTAGTATCACGAAAAGGAATCAAGTCAAGGAACGTGCGAGATTACTAAGCTCATCAAGACAGACAGAGGTCATTAGTGGTTTTGTTTATGGACCATAAAAGCGAAAAAATGTCCTTGTGCAGATGTTAACGCATTTACAAACAGACTTTTTGTTTCAAGGAGAAAGTGAACTTAATGTTCCATATTTTTTTCTCATTCCTGTGCAGAGTCAACGGAAGTGGATGCAAATAGCAAGTCGGTGGGAAAAGACAGTCGCTCCAACTCGATCAGCTCAAATAATTCCAATAATCATCACTTGAATAACGGTAACGGTTTTAACGGTAGCAGTAATAGTGTTTCAAAGACTGAGGCAAACGGTGTAGCAAATAATTCAAGAAAATCCAGCATGGGTGACGGTAAGACATGATCATTAAAGCTGCATTTACAGTTATAACTTTAACTGATATACTAATTGATTCATGCAATAATGGTTTTAAATAGAACTGACTCCAGCCGTTTTGGAATTTGACCAAGATGTTGCTACAAGTAGCCTGGCAGAGTTTCTCCAGTGCGCAGAAAAGCTCGGAGGAGAAATTGCAGAGCATGCAAGTTTAGTGCAAAAGGCTTTCACGTAAGTGCTCTAGAATTTATTCAGAGCTTGAAAACTTTAAGAATTCAAATGAAAACGGTTATTTGTGCAGGGCTCAACGCAATTTTCTCATCACCGCCACCAAGCACGCCAAACCGAGCGACGCTGACTTCCAGAGATTACTAAATGACACTGCAAATGCCATCACAGAGATTCAACAGTTTCGGGAAAAGCGAAGGTCTAGTCCCTTCTTTAACCACTTGTCTGGCGTCTCGGAGAGCATTCCAGCTTTGGCCTGGGTAACAATTGCCCCAACTCCGGCTCCCTACATCAAAGAAATGAATGATGCTGGTCAGTTCTATACGAATCGAGTTCTAAAGGACTTCAAAGACAAGCCAGGTCATGCCGAGTGGGCTCGTGCTTGGGTAGGCACTCTCTCCGCCTTACAAACTCACGTGCGAAAGCACCACACCACGGGTCTCGTCTGGGGTAAGGTTCCAATGGCAGGAGGAGCTGCTCCTGCTGCAGGTGGCCCACCCCCACCTCCTCCACCACCGGCATTTGAAATGCCAACTTTGGAGGATCTTCAAGTATCTGATGACCGAGCTCAACTTTTTGCGGAAATTAACAAGGGTGGTGACGTAACTCGGGGGTTGAAGAAAGTTACTGCGGATATGCAAACCCATAAGAACCCTAATCTTCGACAAGGCGGGGCTGTTCCCGCTAAAGCGACTGCTGGTCCTGTTACAAACGGTCATCAAGCTAAGGCACCTGTCCAAAAGCCTCCAAAGTTTGTTCTCGAGGGTAAAAAATGGAGTGTGGAATACCAAGTGGGGCAGAAGGACCTGAAAATCGAAAACGTGGAAATGAACCAAGTGGTTTACATATTTGGCTGCAAGGACTCTACACTGCAGGTCAAAGGGAAACTGAATTCCATTGTGGTGGATTCGTGCGTCAAGTCAGCCATCGTTTTTGACAGTTTGGTGGCATCCGTGGAGTTTGTCAACTGTCGGGATTGCCAAATGCAGGTGATGGGTACAGTACCCACGATCACCATTGACAAGGTAGATGGTCTTCAGATGTTCCTCAGTAAAGACTCCCTTAACGTGGAGATTGTATCGGCAAAGTCATCAGCATTGAACGTGATGGTACCCAAGGGGGATGGGGACTTTGTAAGTTGTTCACCTTTCCATTTCCACTTTTAATTTTCGTTTAGCATTTTAATAAATGCTAATTTTTTCATTTTATTTGCTTTCAGTCGGAATACCCCATTCCGGAGCAATTCAAAACGACAGTAGGACCCAAAGGTCTCATCACTTCCGCCACGGAAAGCGTGGGAGTCTGAACAGGATTGAATTGTACACTCCACCGAATTGCACTTGTCAGCCTTGTTTACTGAAAATAACGAATTTCTTTTAAAAAAGATAAATTTCACAGTACTACTTACTAAACGAAGAGCGATGACTTCCATCTCAAGATACTCAATAAATACTAACCACAGTGTGTACTGTCAGCAACTGGTAAAATTGAAGTGTTAATAATATTGTCTTAAGATAATAAACTACCAATTAACATTAATGGTCGGTTATTGAGATGATTTGGTTAAAATTACTGGAAATTCGAATAAAACAACATTGTAGATCTAGAAATTATACTTTTAGTTTGAAAGGAAAATGCTATGATTATATTTTTGTGAGGTGCTTTCAGTATTTATTTTGTTGTACATATTTGTACTTATCACAAAATTTGTTGCAAGTTTTGAAAAATCATATTTTTTGTTTTAAAACTGCATTCTGAACTAGGTATGCGTTATAATATGCTATGCGTAATAAAGGCAAGTTATTAAAACATCTAATCAATGAGCCATGCATGCTACAATTTAAAGCAATTTCAAGTGTCTTTGATTTTTAGAGTAACATTAATAAAGTGCCGAAGCGTGTGTTAACATAAATTTGTTTGTGCAAGTTGAAGAAAATCAATAAGATTTTAAAATGCAAAATTACTAGTGTTAATAAAATGAACTAAGAGTACGTAATAAAACATAATAATGTGACGTAAGTTTGTATGTTCTTAAATTAATAAACAAGAATTTACAAAAAAAACAATTGTCTTATTGAGTATATTTTAAAAAGAAAAAGTCATTATTTCATTTGAATAATCATCAAGTAAATACATGTACCTATATGTATATTATTAATCGTCGCGTGCAATTAAGATCATCCACATGCAATTTAAGTTACCCCACATGCAGTATATGAAAATACTTCAAAATTGTAATTAAAATACAATTACTTTACTTTTTCGAAAAATAATTGCATTACAAATTGCAACATACTGTTTGAAAAAAAGTATTTGAAATACAAATAAATAAATACTTTTCAATTACATTGTACCCGGAGATTTAATTCACGAATCAGATTTCTTCACTGAGGTATGTAGCTTGTAGCTTGCTTTTCAGAGACAAGTTGTCTGTATACGCAAGAAAAACAATACACATCACAGACTACAGACATCACATAATGACATAATCGCATAAAATATGTATCACATTTATGCTTAGATATTTGTCGTTTCTTATGTTTTCACATATATTATTCAATACATTTCAAGAAACTTATTTTAATTACAAACACTTATGATTTTCCGGTTTGTGTGAACGAGCATATCGGACACACATGGATGAATTATAATATAGGATAGTAATTCGGGTACTAGAAAACCTTAATTCTGGGATGACACTAAACTTTTGGGTTTAGAGACAGTTTCTGATGTGCATTCGGCTTCTTTGTATGTTGTATGCATTTTTATCTGAGGTTCGGCTAGTTTGTATATTATGTATTGTGTCGTACACTGTGTAACTTCTAGGAATATCAAACAAACTTATGCATTTTCTGTAAGCACTAGTATCGTTATATGGTATATAAACGTAATGTGCTCTTGCATTCGATGAACTATTAAGTTTGTTACGGTGTAGTATTTTTGTGAACAAAGTCTGCTGCTGGTGCTGAGTCGGCTATGCTATCTAGAGTTGAGTTGGTTCACGCTATTGATAGGGAGCCACTGTTTTCTGCTCCCACCGACTCAATCCTGGTGTGACTGTGCTGCAGTTAAGTTGTGCATGTGAGAGAGTTCCGTACACAAGGTACTCCTTTAGTTGGCAGGAAAGCCCAATAACTGAATTGAAACTTGTCGGCAGATTGTCTTTTGCACACTGCACTGCATGCAGATTGCATGGCATACAAAAATGAATTGGCATGAGTGACTACTACTATAACAGGAGTACAAGTGCATTGCATAGCATAATGGTGAAAGCAATACAGTGCAAAACAATGGAATGCAAAAATGATTTTATTTTGACATGGTGTTCTGTGTGACAGATCAGTGAACAAAATATTATTCCAAACTATAACATAGAAAAAGCAAATTTCCGAAAATGACAAGTGATTTGTGGAATATTAGAGGATGCACAAGTTACATAAAAATTTTTATTGACCAATTAAAACTACCTAAACAGTGCATTATGATTGTACAATGAATGACAAGTGAAGATGATGTGACAGTAGAGTGAAAGGTAGATTGAATGAAATGTCAATGCATCCATATTTAGTAGTTCATGTCATTAGTAAGCAATCTGCGTATAACGACGTAAACAAAGCTTTGCAGGAGAACCGCTTCGTAGCATCAGGTTATTAAGAGTGCAAAGAACCGTTTCTTTTATTGATTGAAGTTTTCTTCTGAACTGAATTCTTTCCTGCAGCGTACTATGCAGTACTGGTGTGGTGTGTAGACGTGATGTTACCAATTTAATATTTTCATACTTTTTTATTATGAGTCATACTATTTATATGTGTGATCACCACCTTCATTCCAGTATAAAGCTTTAGTATATAAAAGAACCGACCCGCAGGTGAAAATAAATTTGTTTTGTGATGGCATATTATCGGAATGTAAGGTTTGCTGAATTCCATTTTGGAAGCAGATCCACAACATGCCATGCATGAATGTTTATTTCCCGTAGTTTTTCCTGGAGTTTCTGTAGGTATAGCAAGCGACCACGCGGGGAAATCGTGTTTCAGCAAAGAACTTTGTTTGCACAAACCTGCTTGACAAAATAAAAGCGGGTGAAAAATTATGATCTGTAATCCGCTAGCATTTCAATTTATTCTGTGGAGACATAAAACACTTGAATGTGGACATACGATTCTTGTGGCAACAGTGATGGTTTTGACAGTGAAAGGGTCATAAAAGTTTCAAGTTTGCACAAAATTGATATTGATTGGTGACCAGGGTGTATACGCACAAGAGAAAGTAAGAAATCCAGGAACAAAAAATGAGGAGACGAACCAGATCACCGAAAGGTAAGCCTGTCGTGTACATGTTAATTCATAATTCCTGCTTTTGTTTCATGTACATGTTTGTATGCACAAATTCAATAGAAGTAGAAAATTTTTTTCCATGAATTAATCGTCATCGCTCATTTAATCCAGGTATACAATATTTACATTGTGTTGGTATTGTGGCTTGCTATAATCTCTATTCTTTTGCTATCATAAAATATCGTCATTCTCAAAAATGCACATAATAAAATATGCATTTCTTCGGTACATGCAAGAATACCTATATATCATTTGGTTAAGGATAAAAAACGCACCATCACACAATATTATACGCGGTTGAGACGTAACAATAAGCGACAGAGGGAATGCACGTTTTGGTTTTAGAGTGAACAACGGCATGACTCATTCATGGTATAGGTATGCAGTAGTAATACTACACTGTAATATAGTCGTTGCTGCTGCTTTAGCTGTTTTTTACTGCTCTGTATTGTGTATCATGCTTTATCATCAAATAAAAACAGCAACACAACTTACTTTACTACTACTGCAATAATATTTTGTATGACAATATAACGAACTTTAGCGTGTAGGTATGTTGTGCCATTATAATCGCTTATTTACCAGAAGAACCACACCAGAGCTTTGAGGTATTTTTTCACACACATCGACTTACAAGTCAAGTCAGCCAATTCATAAGAAAATACCAGAGTCATGTAATAATAGTCATGAAACGTAAACGCAGCAGTATTTTATGGTTCCATTCATCCACCTAATCCTGCCAACCCTATCGTTTTTTTCAAATGCACAAAAAGAGATGAGTGGTTATACCTACCAATGTTTAACGAGTAACTTTGTATAACATCTTGTACATACACTCAAGTAAAAAGTAGCCTTTGTAAAAAATTGTAAGTACATTTTTTAAACCAACAGCAACAGACGTTTTAAATCATTTGTAAGGAGCTTCCCAGTCTCCTGTCTGCTGGTAGTGGTAGGTAGGTATCTCATTTCATTACATGCCAGGCTATGAGAGGAATATGAATTGTCTTCTTGCTAATCACATCATGATCATCATCATGATGACGTTGTCAAGATTTGGAAGGACAAGAAAGTACACACAAAAAATGTAAAAATCAGCTCGATAAGCATTTTTGTCTGCTCTAAACCACCAAATTATCGAATGAAAATTGAAAATTGCCTGCGTCCATGTATTTTTGCATTGCGATTTTTTAAAATGCATAAAATTGGAATGATATAATTCAATGCACCGAAATAAATGTAAAGATGCGCAATATATAGTTATCGTGAAAAATACTGATACACTAAAGATACGGATAAAATTGAGAGCATAAGAACAGTGCAGAGCAACTGCATTGTGTACTTTGGTGTATATGAATGCTAGAAATACCAACAGTATTACGCATCAAGTGATGAGATGTAGAATTGCAGATAGACAATTTACCGTTTTACACTTCTCCTTGTTTTTCATTTGATAGGCAAGATGCGATGGTCAGTTTATGGTCGAAGCAAATTAAGAATGTGAGTCATGATGATGGAGAGTGCCCATGATGTGTCATAAAAGCAGAAACAAATATCTATTCTTTTGGTGTTGGTGATGATGATACTATACGCTATAGCCCACCAGTTGAGTTGCATTGTTGTTTTTCTATCCTGTTGTATGTCAACAATGAGTGCCTACAAACCTTGTATTCAATTCAGTTTTCATACCAAAACCAAACTCTGCAAGTATCCTCTTTCTTGTTGCTGGCTATTTTTGTCGTACTTTGTTTGTCTATCTTTGCTTCTTAGACAAATTGTGCCTGATTATAATATTTTAGCGTTTACATCGCTGGGATGTGTTATGTGCTCGTATCTCCCAAAAACAGTTTTTGAGAGACATGGTCAGTTAGGACCATGAGCAATGATGATTGACGATAGGAAAGGGATAGCCTGCTTTTGCTCTCTTAATTTGCCCACTCATCATTTACATTTTTGTTGACTTCTCTCATGCAAGCCAAGCCAATCACTTGTAACTTGCTGTGCGTTGTTCTTGTCTGATGTTAAGGCTAGCTAGCACCAAACAATTGATAAAATGGCATAGCTTTACATCTTAAAATGCCTGTGACTGAATGTCGATCAAGGTTCAATTATAAATTATCGCTGTACGCAAGATACGTACAATATTTTTTTTTTACAAAAAACACGGGATTTTGCTATTGGATGTTTGGATGCCTTGATGATGTTTTTCTTTGGTTTATGAATGGGGTGCCACGACGCCTGACTGGCTTGACGCTGGTGCATTGTTAATCTGTGGCGATGATCACGGCAGATAATTGACTTTTTGTGATATGGATACTTTTTGTACATGAATGCAGCAGCATGCATTTTATGCTTCAGTGTGGCAGGGCAATATTTATTAAGAGACAGATCGTTTTGGTATTGCTGTACACTAAGGTGTGTCAAGGATGTTCTCTAATTCTCTATTCCTTACTTCATGCCTGCATTTATAGTAGAAACTTTTTACACATGAATACGAAAAGAAACGAAGGATGTACATGTATAAAAAAATCTTTTGTACATTGTTGCTCACAAAAATGGCTCCATTTTGGGAAGAAATCGTTTCATGTGCTACCCACTGAGAACTTTTGAATTGCCCTTTTGTATTTCAATTCCGAAAACTTGTGCATGTACCTTTTCTATTTGCCATGTTCAGATTGTTTGTGTCGTACCTCAGAATGTTTGCCAATGTTAAAAAATAGTATGAGTTTCTAATAAATTATTTTTATCCAGAATGTCCACAGTACCCCATTTGCATAATAATACCTCATTATTTCATACAATGCTGCAATTATGCTGGTCTTCTGAAAGTATGAACTTGATATAAAGTTTGTTACGTAACGTATCGGTTTGTCTTGGTGTTTTCCCCTCTTTCATGTTCCAATCTCCCGTCTATTAGCAAGAACTTTTCTGAGTTTACTTGATATTGACTATGCTCTGTTGCTTTTGCTGTTAGTAAATAAAAAGAGGAAATTCTGGAGAAAGGAGAGCTGTTATATATATGTTCCCTGGCACTCTCTCTGGCTTTCTCTCTGTTCTCCATCCATCCGGGGGATCGATAAAATGGAACGCATTCCACACTTCGTCTGCCAGCCCGGAGCTCCATCCAGACAGCAGTCTCCAGCAGACTCTGCAAAGAAGAAAGTTGTTGGCTCTTCTGGTGCTTTCCCCTAAAAAGGGATTTCCCTGCGTCAATATGCTCAACTATAAGCCATATAAAGCATCATATAACCTGACTTTGTCTGCCGCTGCGGCTGTATCTGATGACGAGATGGAGGGAAAACTCCTCCACTCCAGCTACATTTTACAGGGTGGAAAGTATACAGAAGCAAGACAAGTGTCTGTTTTCCTCCAGAATTCCGTTTTTATGACTATAAAACGTTGCGATGCGGTTCTCTGGCTCTGGCATATTTCAAGAAGGGAGAAAATTAAAGTGATTCCCAGAAACAACATCAAGGCGCAGTATTTTCATTGCATTTCAGCAGATTCCAAGCTTTTCGTTTTATTTCCCCTTTGAACTCCAAAGCTCCAGAGAAGAGCAAGGCAACCAGAAAAAGAATAAAATACGTAGGATACGCGATACGCTTAAATTTATGCGCAAAAGGAGCATTTTAGAGGAAAACTGTGTGCTGTGAATACAAAAAAGTGAATTATTTATGATGATTTGATTTATCTTGGTTCCTGTGTTGAGCTTGTATGGCCGTCGTCCTGCACAAAAATTAAGGTCAAGGTAACTTGGCTAGCTATAAACACTACGACAAAAATTATATAGTGCATTGCCTTGCCTATAGCTGCATTGTTATTTCTCTTGGTGGGTACATGGTACATGCTCAAGTAAAGCATAATATTTTTTGTAGTTGCTCATTCTTGCGGCTGCTCTGCTACTAAATGCTAATACACTGTTGCCGTGTTGCCTATTATCATTTTTGGGGATATACCCCAACAACAGAGCTGAACATTGTGTGTGAAATGCACTATACGGCCATTTCATTATTATTGCTCTCGGCCAAAACAGGTCTCTCTTTCTAACTCAACTTGAAACAGAAAAAAAGGTTTTATTATTTTGTCTCTCAAATATCCTTCGTTCCTTTCTTCTTCTTCGTTGAAGACAACAAAGCTGTTGAGCTAGTCCGTATTCCCTAGCACGTTATAATAGAGGAGCCAAGTCATCATGATCATCATCACGATCATCGGCTCACTGGCTCCAAACAACTTGCCTTCTTTCTTTTGACTTCACCAACAGAGTTTATAGCTATAAGTTATTATATGAATTGTATACTGCAAGCCAGTTTCTTTTTTTGAGGGAATCCCTTTCAGTCAGCACCAAAGCCAAAGCCAAGAAACGCAGCAGCAAGCAGCAAAGGAATGTCAATGAAATAAGAAGCCCAAGACCAAAAAGGCATTTTTACCACACAGAGTATTATAGTGAATTGAATCGAGTGCTACGTCATCATCTTGAAACTTGACTGTTTTAACGTGGTACAGTATTGCGCTAAATAACAAAGCTTACAAAGATAAAAGCAGGATGTACTCATGTTCATGTCTGCTCTACCAAGAAACTACAACGCCAACTCAGAACTCAAAAAAGATATTCCTTTCTGCTGGCAGCAGCCTCTCTATTCCATTTTCTTCTAGACAAGTTTTTTTCTCTTGAAGAAGAAGAATGCACCTACCCAAGTTTACTGTGGGCATTCCTCAAAAAAAAGTTGAGATCATTTTATTTTATGGCAAGAGCACACAGCAGCAAAATATGCTATTTACTTAAACTGGTGTAGTGTGTACATAACTTGGTAGTGGCAAGGAGCAGAAATAAATACATGCACCAATAATAATACCAACTGCCAACAAAACAAGATTAGATTATTTTCAGAGAGAGAGAATATAAAATGGTAAATGATATGATGATCATTTGAGTTGTTTGTGAGTGCATGCAACAGCAATGGAATAAGTTGTTACTGAACTAGTAACAGGGAATGGGCTATTGGGCATGCAGAAAAAGGGATATCCCAAAAAATCCAAACCAAACTTGCAACCTACTCCACACACACAAGTGTTTTTTAAGCTTTGTATGAGTAAGTACGTTAGAGATATGTGTGAGCAAAGAGGTATGACTGTGTGCTTTAACTGCTTGAAGTTTTAACAAAAAATATGATAATGGGATGGTGGTGATGCGATGGCATGACACGATGATGATCAAGCGCCTTGCTGGCTTTTTTGGAATGCGTTGTTGTTTTGATCACGACGATGGCTTTTGCTGGTCATCTCCTTTTATCACTTTTTATTTTGCTCAGGGGAATGTACACAATATTTTGCATGAATTAGCCTGTGTAATATTTACTGATGAAAATACACCAGTTTCTTATTTTTAGCCTATAAGTTACCACAAACATAACATGAAATGAAAGGTGATATAAATATATTGTATTTATGATGTGTTTCTATTTGTATTTTTGTTGTGTAAAAAATGTAATTGAATGACTGTAGAGAAATGAGAGGGGGTTGGGACAGGAGTCGAGAAAAGACGTAGAAAAAAAATTAATGAAATAAAATGCAGTGCAACAGAAAATGGCATGCAATGGCTAGAAAGGCGAAAGAAAACATGGCTCTGTGAAAATGTAATGGGAGGATTAGAGACGCCAGGAAAAAATGTGTGTACGTTTTGCTTTCATGTTGCCATTTTTTATCACGGGTTTCCTCAAGGCGACTCTCAGACTCGTACTCACTCACTGCAGCTGGCGCATAATTTTCCTCTAAGCATCGATTCAGCTTTTGGGCTATAGGTATATTATGGCATTTTTTGAAGTAAATGTAGCAAGTAGTACATACTAGTAAAAAAACGCAGTGGTAATAATATTTTGTTTTAGTGCCAACTGCCAAACAAACGCAAACAAAGAGACACGTCATGAGCGTGATAAAAACAGAAGTTGAGTATAGAGTTTTTTGGGAAATACCTCAGCTACTCCACTTCCTCTGCTCTGCTGGCAAGTAAACTTGCAATAGAGCTTTTTATCGGGTTATCCAATAATCCTTTTTCTCATTTTCTCGGGGGAAAATTGACAAGAACGTGACGCGGCTTATGCTAGTGCACCGGTTGTAACCGAAAATTGTTTGAGAGTACTCCCAACAATAAACAGAGAGACAGTGGATAGGTGAAAAACTACGTCATCTTCTAAATTAGCATTGCACTTTATATATTAGCACTAGTACATTATATCTGCTTTGTGTGTAATTTTATTTTAGCTCTGACAAGCGTGCCAAATATTTGCTATTTCAACTTACATATTTTCATGCACACCATTTACCCTATTTATAATCTTTCTGCTTTTTGTATAGATTGTGTAGCACAAAGATTTCTACCAATTTATAATTTATTCAGCTATTTTGCATTATATTAGCAAAATGCAGTAATTACAAATTAGAATAGTAGACATGGCTAGTTACTTCCACATACAAAATGCCAACAGTTCCGAGAATACTAGCTATGCAGCAGACCACGTCTTTTCGTGTACTTGGAATACCTATATTCGGTACATTTTTGTGACGGGAATGCGGTTTCCAATGCTAATATATTGGCAGCCTGAGTCAACTCTTGTAATTAGCAACCATGTTTGTCACGTCATCAAAAGGATGATGATTAATCATGTTGCGAAGCTTGCCTCTTTCAATCATTTCATTTTTCTAGCTGGTAATCAAGGAGGATACATGAATTAGTACGGTAATCAACTAAAAACCAAAATTCTCAAAAGTTTTGGTTTTCAGTCAGTCCAGTTATAGCAGCGCATTTTATTTTGCCAGTGTCACCTCTTGCCTTATTTGCATTTTCGGTGTTTTTAATCTATACATTGCCTCTTAACATTGAAACATGCACACGTCCCTAGTGTTGAGAGTTGAGATTCAGCTGAATGTAATAATTTTATAAGCTGCTTGTCAAAATTTACATGCCAGATGTACCAATTACATGAATGATGAATTTCCAACGTAAACCAGACAAGACGATGCCTTTTTGCAAACTTCGCAGTTGTAGAAGCTTCGCACTTGAACAGAACTCATGCCTATGCATGCTTCTCTTTGAGCTCACCTCTTCTCTTTCCCTTCAACGGTTTTTGATGCGAATCAATAGTTTGATAAGCAGTACATAATCATTAAAAATCAAATGCAAACTTCAAATGAATCACCACAACTGAAAAAAACTGCGAAGTGAACTCCTGAATCGTCATCATAATTATATCATTTTGCCCAACTTTTATCTCTTACCAATTGGCGACACTCTGTCGTCGTCGTCTTGGTCAATATTCAATATTTTAGTCCCCTTCTGCCACTTGTCAAGCTGACTGGAAAACATCATCAGCGAGATACTGACAACTTTCTCTGATAACTCGCTTGAAAAAAGCCGTGTCATCAAAAATTCTGAGTTTTGAATCATGTCGACCCATTTTGTTTCCACATAAATGCATAATATTTATTCTGCTTATTTCGAGTGTCATTCGTAAAAACTGTTGCTTCTTCACGTATTTTAACGCTTAAGGTAGATACAAAGACCGCATTAGAACAGTCCAGGCAAATCTAGGGAAAGATCAGAACGTATGCTTCAAGTACTATGTACTGCTTTACTTAATATGGCAAAAGCAGCATAAATTATCCAAAATGCGAATATACCTAATCAATACTGCAACTGTAATGTTTAACTCAAGTTATCTGGTTTAGAATGAATCACTCTTTACTGTACACAGACAGTTACAACAAACCATTTCTGCTTTATCAAGAAAACTGTTTCTCTCTAAACTTCATTAACGTAAATAGGCACGGATGACGGTGGTAGTGGTGCTGATTTGATGTTTTGTACTCAACAACAAAACTTGAACTTTATTCATTTATAAAAATGAAAAATGGGAAGTGGGAATGCTCCGTAGATGCGTCATCGGGTACGTAAAAATGTATATCGTGATGCAAAAAATTCGCGAATAACTTCCGTTGACAAAAATCATATCTTTTTGTACTTTAACTTGGTTTGCATTTCATGTTAAAAACTAAAATGTTTGTGACTAGATCAACGCATTTTAGTCGAATCCTGAATCCTCATTTAAGAAACGGCCATATATAGAATGCTGCATTTTTTATTCATGGTCATCAAGATCGTTAAAACTTGTTTCTTTGTCATAGTCACTTGGATTTATTGATTAGTTGACGACGGACATTGCGAGTGTAGCAGAAGTAGATATTATGGTCAAATCAAGTCAATAAATAGCAGATTTTCTTTAAAATGCAGCATTGCGCAGAGAGAGCCAAACAC
The DNA here is from genome assembly GCA_029691765.1 of Entomobrya proxima. Lineage (NCBI taxonomy): Eukaryota > Metazoa > Arthropoda > Collembola > Entomobryomorpha > Entomobryidae > Entomobrya > Entomobrya proxima. Next base: position 975,784 of record CM056168.1, read on the forward strand.
AAATAATTTAAATGAGTGATTATTTGATGATGTTGGTGTGGTCGAAACAAAACTTGCACACATTTACTAGTTTTTTTAGAGAGACTAACGAAACTTTACTTTTAGAAACTTAGAGGCGATGCCAGTTTGACTAAAGATGAAAGGTTTTTAAAGGTGATTTCTGGTTCATCCGCGCCATTGGTCGAAACTCAAGATGATGTCATGAATAATATTCTATTTCGTTTATCTTTTCATACATTATACTTTTGTGTCAACTGATCATATTTGCAATTCTTTGGCAATAGTCAAGCCAATTTTGCTCTTATTCTCTAGAATATTATCAAAACAAGCTTTGTAACAAAAATGCCAAAAATGGGACAAAAGATGTATTATGTTTACTTCAGTGACAGAGAGTGCCATAAAACCAATATTTCATTCCAAGAAAACAGCACTCTTCTTTGTGCAGACGAACCGTTATCAATAATAATATTCATGTCATTAGAATTCCAGTGAAAAAACATCTCCTGACTTAAGGACAAACCATTCCTGTGCAGTCGTTTTATCTGCAATCTTGGCTGTTGTATTCCATTTTCTATTATATAGCATTGGTAATATGTAATATTATTGTCGCAGTATAGTTGTGGTATATTATTAATTCCCATCCGGAGTTGAATATTGCGACTCGTGGTCTACCAGCTTATCTATGTGTCCCAACGCATTTAGATTTGAATAAAATCGAATCAAATTACAATTGATGCCGACAAATACATTCTTTCTTGTTTAGAGTCAGAATCCCATTAAATGTGACGGAGTGAACTAAAGTAAATTCAGAGCAGAATACATTCGCAATTTTTTTTATTGTTCAGTTTTGTATATATCATTAAAGCACCAGAAAAACAAGAAGTTGCTCATATATCTCATATTCTATTGCTGTTGGCTGTAGCAATTTTTTGTACGTTTGACTTTTTATTATTGAATTCACAATTCTGTCTCTCTTATTCAGAGATGAGTTTCCCGTTCTGAGAAAAGTTCATCATTTTCCATTATCTCTGCTTGACTCTCTTTTCGTGGTGTTGCCCTGTTGCCAACCAAACCTCGCTACATTCAATGAGGTCAATTTTGCATGCATCCTTTCTTTGGCTGTATTGACTTGTAAGCAATTATGTAAATACTGATGAAAGATTTAACTGAAGCTGAAAACACGGCTTGTTCGTAAAAAAAGGATCCCCTTCATATTCTCAAAACTCACCTTCCAAGAAAAGAGAGCAAACAACAAAGTAAAAATGAGTGATCGCTTAACGGAAAATGTGAAAGAAATTCTTCACATGACTTTTTAAACTTGGATGGAAACTAGCGATGAACAACTTTCAAAAGTTGAATACTAGCGGAATATTAGTATTTCCTTCATACTTGATACTCTAATTACCTGATACGATAAAAATGCAAGACAAATGCAGTCGCAATCGTATAGCTGTACAGTCAAACCAAGTTGTTAATTTTAACATACCTTTACAATCATCAGTATCAGCTCTTTGCTAGCTTAGGTATGATGACTATACTATGATGATGACTCACCTTAACACATTTTTACAACTTGGTAGCTCTTTACATTTAACGTATCCCTATTTTCCCTATAGCTCTTTTAAAATCTTTTATCTGTAGAACAAGTCATTAGTTTGCTGTGGTGAAATACATTTAAATTCAGCAAAATCATTCATGTGCTATGACTATATACGCAAACGAGTATGTATAGTGAACCTTGACCTATGCATTGATGCACTTTCCATCTTTCACAATAATTGTAATTGAACATAAAATCGAATGATCGATTCAAGAATTTATTAGCTCAGTTTGCTAACGTTTTCAGATACATTTTATGTAAATCAAATAATTTCCAGAAGTAATTTCATTTAGTTTTGCAATAATTATGCAGTCATTGATCATACTTCTGATTTTAATGTTCCAACGGAGAGCATTTTAGCCCCATAGATTAAGCACTCATTCGCACTGGAACAACATTAAAACATTTTATTCTGATCCAGTCATATCCAGAAAAAGAAAAGGCTCTCCCTCTCAAACTCGGAAAATCTTTTTTATCACTCTGGTTCGTATTTTTCTGCACTCGTTTCCTCTGGCGCCACAATTATCGCCTGTCCTGTCAGACTGACTGTACACTCTGTAGCGCAAAAATAAATCTCGGCAGATGAAACAGCGAATGACAAATAAGTTTTTAAACTGTGTGTAATAATACAAAGTTATGAACTATGAACTGAAATTAAATGAGCGTGGTTTTAGTATATGACATCATTACATTGGAGCAGACATATGCATGACCATTGCATCATTTTGAATTGGAAACCTTAATCGGCTCAAGTGGCAAAAATGAGTGTTTATAATCCTTTGTCTTTCAACCAATTATTGCCATTATAATTTTATAATACGTGATTGTATATTATTCAAGTTGACAATCACACTAATTTATTCAGTACAGAGTACACATTACAAAAGTGACTGGCATGGGTCATACATCAATAAACTGGATTAAAGCAGCGCAGATGTACATATTGGAACATAAGAAGTAATAAAATGTACACACAATTTTCTCAATTTTGGTTCAGTGTGTGTTGATACGTAACTAGTTGAATGCTGCATTGATTAACGATTTATTTTAAAGCTGGCTCAAAGTGGAATGGCCAAAGGGTTATCAATCCAACAGGCGACTACTAGGCTGGAGCAGACTGATAAGCAGAGAAAAAGAAAAAGAGAAAAACAGTAAAGTTATTTATAAATCTGCTGAGCTAATAAGAAAACGTGTAGAGGGGAACGGAGTTTCCTTTCATCATGCTATACATTCTTCCCACTTCTTGGTATTTTGTATTTTCAAACTTTTTAATGATCTGACTGACAACTTGTTTAAGTTGTTCAGCCTGTTGTTAGCCTCACAACCAGCTTGATTTTTTGTATGTGCTTCTCTGAAGGACTTTGTTAGCTAGGTTCGCATTTCATAATTTCCATTAAATTATTCCATTGCTCACCAGTCACCACTGCTAAAACTTGCTCTGTGATCATGCCTGCCACTTGTTGTTGTCGGCGGCGGCGGTAGACCCAGGTAATAGTTATGAATGCGTCATGTAGCCAGCACCAACAGACCAGACCACATGATTGGATCATCCTCGTCAGCACAACCAAACCCATTTAGCGTTTAGAGAGAGGCAAAAGGCATTCCTTTCCTGTAAAAAATATACTTGGCTTTCGTCAGCGCTACATAGAATACAGCGTCGACATTGTTTGCTTGAGGGAATCCTCTAAAAAAACTATTCACTCCACCACCGCATGCATGATACATAACATGATATAGCGATAGTGGTGACGATGATAATGATGATGAACCACTTCAAATTATTCCATTCCACATTGACATACAGCTTTACTTGCATTTTTATAAAGCTTTGATAGTAAAGTAGTATAAAAGGCAGCATGCACAATAACAATATTGTAAATTATGTAAATAAAGCGTTCTTGCCTAAAAATATCTCGATTTGGTTTGAATTGCAAAGTGTAGCATGTATTGTTGAATAGTTTGAGTGTGAGAACAGGCAGTTTATTCGAAGAATCGAAATTAACTAGAATTTTCGCAAATAAATGGTGGAGGAGTGCTAACCTGTCTATGCGTTACAATTCTAATGGGTTGAGAAAATAAAAGGGAAAACGCTATGAACTCACACTCATCCCATTAGACTTGCATTTCCATTTAAATGCCCATAATAATCAGCGCAATGCTACAGTACAGTCAAAACCAGATTTGGATAGAGTACAGTCATTGCGTATTATTATTATGGCATGCATTGTGTTTTGGTGTCAAGAGCAAAATCTGAGCTGGCAGACCGGCGACGGCGACACCTACAACTTAGATCATTTTAATCAGAAAATTGTTTGTACCTAATTGAAGGAGAAGAAGATGATGCCACTAATTAGCTCTGAATAAAATTGGCAAACTCCAGCCCCTACCCTACCTGCTATGCATGTTCCAAAGAAAACAAAATATTATCCTAAATCGTAAATCATCCTCTTTCATAAAGAAATCGTACAGTATTCAAACAGAAGAGTATCGAGTTGATAGTTATATGGTATTACAATTATTTATGTATTGTCATGCCGTAAAACGAGTGCTGGGAAACTTGAGTAGGGCTTCATACGCTGAAATGATTTAGAACAGACAACGCAGCAACAGAATAATCATGAGAATATCTGTAAGTGATGACGATGATAAAGTCATAATGTATAATGCCTGTAAACTATATATTTTGTATTTGCTCAATTCAAAATGGTGGGATGACGGTATTCCTTGGACGTACAGAATAATATTTTTTTTAAAGCCGGCTTAAAATATAGGTATACATTTATAAAGTTTGACCAGCCTGCTGTCATGTTTATCAGTTTTGATACGCTTTAACTGTTTGTTTTTCTCTCTCTCTTGACGATGCTCAATTGCTGTCGTTGGTCGTGATGAGTGCAAAGGGATTTGATGATATTATTTTTGTGAGCATGTATATAAAGCTGAATTAATATTTATGGTGGCTCTGACGATGCAGTCATCACAATTGGTCGTGAGGGACATTCCCGTAAAAAGACAAGTATGGCCGCTGCTATGCTGCCTGCAGACCAGCAGGATTCTCTGCTGTCTGTTCGCATAATAAAGGTATGACGTGATCCCCAGAATTTATTGAAGTTCCAGCGTTCAGCAGCAAAAACCTGATTGCAGAATCTGTAAAAAGATTTTTGTTTTTCGGTCAGTGTCTTGTTTGCTTCGTCTTTTCTAGTGTGGCCTTCACAAGAAACGAGAAAAAAGAAAACAGTGTACTGGCAGATGCTAAAAAGTATGTACAAGATACCAAAATTATTACGCGTTACTCATTCAACCTCAGTGTATGAACGAGTAGAAAAAAAACTTCTTAAAACTTGCATAACCACCATTTTTACTGCCAGCTTGGCTTTAAGTATTTTGAATTTTGAACACACTTTTCTTCATCTCGCTTTTCAAGTGCATTCCATTCTTTTTTGAATAACGTCAAGTCAAACTTACGTCAATATACCAGAGCTCATTTTCTTATTCTATTACGCTCTATTGTTTATAATACTCTGTTTTTTGCCTCGTTACTGCCAATAATGCTTATGAGCGGCCAAAAAACTATAAACTGTTGGGTTTTATACGAGAACATATAACGTGTGCATAGGTAATACTCAAAGGCAACTTAATTTTCCGTTCTTTCACCTGTTTGCTCACTCATCGCCATCGCTTCTATTCATCTTCTCACATCGCATTTACAATTCACATGCATAACCTTTTTATGCGCGTTCATCTTATTCCCTATTTTTACTACTCCTACTCATCCTCATTCTCTGCTTTCGTTGAGGAATGCCTAGCATCATCATCCTGATTATCTTTTCCACTTACCACAGCGTCAAGTTAACCTCTAACTACACGGCTGTAAGCCAGCTATAGTGCTAGTGCATAAAAAGGGTGTAGAAAATGACGTGGAATTCCGCAGAACACTGGGAGCCATTTAATTTATTCGCAAAGGCATGCCCCAGCGCTGCATCATTTTATTACTATGAAAGCACATTACGTAGCATGTTGTACGTAGCGTTAAGAATGTCTTCGCGTAATATTAACCTTGTGCTTTGTGCTTTTATGTTTCATGTTATTATTACCGCAGCGCATCCTTTTATATTTTTTCTTGTTAATAGCTCTTTACAAAATGTCTGTTTCTAGTCTGCACAGAATTAAAAACTTTATTAATGCCAATCATACTTCAAAGCACTATGATGTATTTGGTGTACTTTATTCTCAAGAAAGTTAATTATAGTAGCCGGCTAGTTTGCACTTTGTCATGTATGATCCGTGATCACGTCGCAAGATGACGATTCACTATAAATAGCTAAACTATTGACCAAAATAATTGCATCATCGTCTCAATATCAATAAAACTGACTATTTTATTTTTACGACCATTTAGACAGTCACGACTTTTAGGACTTAAAAGATGCTTATTCCGCTGGTATCATTTTCAGATGAATTTTCAGTGGCATTTCAAGAAATACTAGTTCAAATTCTAATAAAGTTTTACAATTAAAAAGGCAAGGGAAAACTTTCTAATAATATAACTAGAATTTAGGTAGGAAACTGTACGCACAGGTTCAACCCTCATAAATTCTAGATAGAAGGTGATGGTTCCCTGCTGAGGGCATCCCCATAATTTCCTGGAAGCACAGGTGAAAAACAATCGTGATCATTGCATCGCATACCCTCTCAACTTTTTTACGCAATTCTACTCTCACCCTCGGTTTCCAATGAACTTCTATTTTCCTAGAAAACCAGAAAAACTCATCTCGTTTCTTTTCTTGTTCTTTTCCTTGTTTCTATCCTTTGTACCTGACTTTCGAATAAAATATAGTAGCAAAACTTTATTTGGGTCAGATCACTACCTATTCTGTTCTATTCTTCCCTGCTGCTGCTGAAAAAAGATAAAATTGTCTGGAGAATTTTTTTCTTAAAAATATACTCTGCTTTTTCTAATAAAGAAAACGGTCATTTTGTCTGTTTTTCTTGGGAATATCACTTCCTCTACAGTTTTCAGCTCAGTTCAGTGGTCTCTTGGCTGACTGTGACTGTCTGTCTCCGGATTTTATTAGCAGCCTATTATTATTGTTTACCACCGAACTTTTTTCCTTTTGGATATTATTTATTATTTTACACGTCCATAATCCATCCATTTACCTTTTAGCTCTGCTTCAAGTAGGTAGGTAGTTCTATTTCCCAAATGACTTGTCTGTCAAAAGTCAAGACATATTCCTCCTGTTTTTTCCAAAAGATTGTTGTTTTTGTCGAGAAATAAGGAGTACGCAAGACAAGTAAAAATACAATCGAGTAAAATAACTGCAGTGTTGGCAGAGCACAGTGCTACGAAAATAATAGGCAAGTGAGAAGCACAAGAAGTTTGATGTTGGTAGGTACAAAGCAGAAGAAAAGGTTTGAAAAGACAAGTTCTTTTTGGTGAGGTAACCCTTGGACTCAGAGGCGCCTCTCAAGAATGCAGAGTCAGCCTTTTAAGCAACAGCTTAAGATGATCATCTTCTTTCTGGCGATGCATGATACTTGGTGGTTGTATATTATCACCTTACCTGACTGCATATCTACTTACTACCTATGTTTCAATTGACCCTTCTTTCCTTTTGTAAGTTCCGCACTAAGAGAAAAGGTTGAGTGTGTGTTGCCTGCCTCGTTGTCTACAAACTGAACCTGGGGCAAAAATTGGGAAATTGCTTTCCATCCAAAATATCATCTTGAGAAATCACACATAACTACGCGTTTGTACGATTTACTTTTGAGCTATCAAAATGTAACATAGATAGGTAGACAGTAGGCAGCAAATCAAAAGAGGATCTTCCTGGCACCACCACAAGTCTCTTTTCAGAATAACAGACTTGCATTCTCGACTGCTTGGCATCCCATTTCAATCAACATCTTGTCTGTAAATGAATTGTTTCAAAACATAATATCTTTTGTCTTTATTTCTGTCTCCTTTTCAGATTTCTTGCTTCTGTGCTTTAGAAAATTGTTTCCCTGCCCCTGGCATTGCAGCCAGTACCTAACTTAATCACATAATCTTCAAATAAAATTAATTATATGAACAAGGATCCACCGCTTTCTGATACTTATCATAGGCATTAGTGTAGTCCACTGAAACTGATGTTTTATAAAATATTATGGAATGCTTTAATGTTGGGCAATTGGAATTGCGTTTAAAAACATTCTGAGAGTAATGTAAGTATATAATAATTCAGATACAAGTGAATCCACTGTCAGCAAAGTAAAATAGTTCGTTTCCAATAAATTCGGGATTTTGAAATTTGTAATCGAGGAAATGAATTACCTATGCAAAAAAATCTTACTTGTCATCATCTATCTGAATATCTGATGTGAACATTACTGCAAATATACAAATTTACTAAAATAGACTGTCCCTGAAAGAAAAAACGTTACATCAGCATTTGCTCACTATACCCGAAGCAATATGATCCGATTATCGTTCATTTACCTTTTTCGTTCGGTCAGTTCGCTACTTTAAAGGTTTCGCAAGGTTAGCACCTACAAATGGAGAACAAAGGTCATACTAGCTATAAGAGCACAATAAATTGCAAAAATCATGTCGGATATCAGACTCATAGCTATTTTTGCTGGTTGGTGAATAATGGGATTTTCTTTTCTGCAATACAAATTCTCGTCTTATTACTGTTATCTCATATAGCCTGCATACTGCCATGCTCTTAGTATAGTAAATATAAATGACATGACGTAACCAAACAAAACAAACCCTGATAACTTATGACCATATGGCTGTTAATATGCTGAATGTTGTGTAACCATACTAAACTCTACAATTTCCAGCTTGATTCCGTTTCACTTTCCCCTATTTACTTTTTTTTACTTCTTGTGTATAGCAGTGCGAGTGTATCTATTAGTGGAAAAAAGGGAGAAAGTAGGACGTACTCAAAAAAGCAACTTTCTGCTTGAAAGTAACCAACAGCGCCAGAATGGCGACTACATAACATGTTGCATGCTGCTGGCGTTGTTACTTTATATGCCATTCCTATTCACACAACACAAAGCACTTTTTAAGCAGAATTTCCTGGTATTTTCTAGCGGAGAGCATGCCTCATTCACTTGCTCTCTAACTGAAAACGGAGTGCTTATGCAAACTTTCTCCCAAACTTCCAAGCACCATCACCACCACACTTTGTTATTATTTCTCAATTTTCTCTTTTGCTTTTCCTTTCTCCCAGTGCGTGACTCATAGCCCGGCTTTTATACGCCCTTCTCCTCTCTTCATGTTTGTTTCTCTTGTAAGTTCCTTCCCTCAATGTCGTCGTGTACTACTCGTCAGAGAACGAACTTGCCAGAACATTTTTCGGGCTTCCCTTTCACTTTGCTCCTGCTGCTTTGCTGCTGTCTGGCTTTTTCTCGCTAATCAAATATTCATGGAAAGAAGGAGTCTACGTGTCTGCATGCCTGGTACACAGTAGCACTCCCAAAATAATGCGCCTTTTCCAGCATTACAACAACTTTCCACACTGACTCATCATCCCGTTTTGTATACTCACATTCAGTTTTCTGTGGTGACATGACGGCTCGCTAACAAGCAAACTTTCTTTTCCACTTTGTGCCTGTCTGACTTTCTCCTTGTAATAATTTACTCAAAAGATGCCTACACTTTCTTTTATTCTCTAGGCATTTTGTATTCAATTAAATTTAATCGGCCCTTTTGTTACAAGTTACAAATGTTTCTGTATAGACAGCATATTTTTAGAAGTTGATCATTGACCCATGATAACAATTTTGTACTTTAAAAAACATGTAGGTATATCAAATTTCGGAGTAATGTTTATGTATGGTGTATAGATGGCAATTACTTTTCTCACTGATTTGAGGTTCTCAAAATCCATTATATTCATGTTTGCTATTCAAAACGTTTCACACTGACTGCTTTTGTTCAATAGAAATTTATTGGCATGCGTTACATCATCAACGTGGCTTAATCAAAACAAGCTGTTAGTTGTCTGTAGCTCATTTCCTCTCTCTGCCTTTTGTACAATCAACTTGCTCATTCATTTCCCATTAGTAATACTGCCCAGCCAAGCAGGTGAAAGCGTGTACATGTGGCAATATGACAAGCCAAGTGATGCGAGAGTAATGTCACTTCCCGGAAAAGCACTCCCCAACCAAATACCAAGCAGAGCAGCATTCACCTCTGAACATCTGAGGATGATGCTTGTGCCATTTTGCTTTTCTTTGGAAAGTTGAAATGAAGTTGCAGAGGGCAGGATGTTGAATGTAATATGGGAAGATGAGCAAAATAAGCAACTGACAGAAGAAAAGAAAAAGAAAGCTAGACATGAAAGAATTATTAAGAAATTCATACACATAGTCATGATGATGAACTAATGTGTTAGAAAATGTAATATAAATATGAGATCAGAAGGTATCGGGATACACTTTTACATCGTTATTTTTGTCCGTTTGCTACTCCTACTACGTTGCATGTACGTTTAATAAAAGCCATTATGTAACATTTCCCTTCATAAATGTACCAACGTGTCACATACGCATTTTCCGGTGACAACTCATTTGTGACATTAGTGACATATCATTACAGGTTTTGTTGGTTCTGATTCAATTTACATAATGGAACGGGTTACATGGATCGTTATCAATATTATTATAATAAATGTAACATGGCACATGAACTGTTGACTGTATTTGTTTTTTCAAGGGAAATCATTAAAACTCTCGAAACGAGACATAATATTTTAAGGAAATGTTTGCGTTCGTTTTTCCGAGAAACATTTCCTTTGAAAGTTGGTAAATATTAAAAATAGAAGAAGAGATTTTACGCAGACATAGAAAAAAGAATAGAAATTGGATCGGTGAAAATACCAAACGTAAAACCGAAGGAAATTGGAAACTCAGTAGAAAGAAAATTATTAAGAGTGAAAGTGGAATTATTCCTAAACAAATTTAAATGTCATGTACAATTACCTACTTTGTATTAATAATGTGTGGGTCGATCATCTCCAAGCTTTGGTTCATTAACTTTAAATATTTCATAAATGTTGCATTAATTTATGCTTAAAACAATGAAGAGTGTACATTTGATACGTCACTGAGGGTGATGCGGCAATCCAGTTTTTGTTTCAGTGCCACTCCTGCTTTTAACATCAAGAAAAAGAAAAGATAAAAATATTAAATAGCTAGGTGATCTAGACATACATACTATTTATGGCCGTTTGTAGTGTGTTCCGTGAATATATTACACTAAAAGGATTTGCCACCCTGTTTCGTGGTTTCAATTTCAATTGATATCCTTTTTTCCTGCGCATATAAGAAAGTTTAGTTATCAGCATTCAGCAGATTGCAATCTGGAATATCGTTGTTCACTCAAGCGTCTTGCATCTGCTAAAAGTTTGGTCATTACAACACAAGTACATTACAAAGGTTATCATTTTGTTGGACTGGACTCATTCCCCTTTTTTGCAATTAATTAGCTGACAGGCTCTACTGCTAAGAACTCTCCAGCAGAACAGCAAGCAGCATAAGTTGTGCTAAAGACGTAGTTTTCACCTACAAGCAGACAAGTTAACACAGCAATACTACCTAAACCTAATCTAGTAATCTATCTGGTTGTCGGGTATTAAAAGCGTAACAGAATGCATCCTTTTTATTTTTTGCAAATGACTTCATGCCTAGCTTTCCGACGACGACATTAAGGAGTCACCCCGTTTGGCGTTCATGTTTAATGCAGTATAAACAGCTTGCATGCATTACCTAACTTTTAATTGGACTCCATTCCATCTCCTTTTCTTTTGCTAAAATCTTAACATTGTTTCTAAGCTCAAATTCAAGTTGTATGCAAAAAAGGCTTTCAGCCGAAGCTGATGACGCTGTGGTGGTAGCACAGACCAGAGACAGCTCTGCTGGTGGTGTTGGCTGATAAAGCGATCATGGCACCTCGACATTCTGGCGTCGCTTTTGCTATCATATTCCGCAAACTGTAATGTGGACCAAATGCCTTTGAAAGAGTGAAGCGTTCTCTGATGTTTGATACTCTCAGTACATTATGTAAATATTATTGTGTAGCTTTAGAAGAATATATGAAAACGAGTTGCTGTCCAATGCCGACAACAAGAGTATCTGTTTGGGCTTATCTTGTTTATGTTGCTGGCAATGAAGTGGTAATTAAATACGCAGCAAACAACACCTCATCGTCGCCTTAAAGAATGTGGCTGACCAAAGCAATGCTTTCTATAGACATTTTAACTAGCGAATGTTTTCATGGGCTGACTCAATTCAAGCCCATTGTACGGCGAATATTTTCATGAAACGTAATTTGCATTATTTCTGGATCAGCCAATGTAACAACCATGCTATGTCTATTGCACAATTCATTTTGGAATATTATGCTAAACTTACAGGGTCGCATGATATGATTGATTATGGAAATTGAAAATATCAGGGTTATATTTCTTGCAATATACCTTAAATATGTGTACAATTTGCGATTTGTTTGAACCTGCATTTAATGCCAATCGTTTACACAATGAACATTACGTCATTGCAGTATTCGTTTCTCAGAATTTTTGTGAAAACACTTTTGCGTCATTTTTTTAATTCTGGAAACTGACAACTGACCACATACTCAAACCTTAAACCAATGTAGTAGTAGCTACATGAACAATTGGATGATCTTCATATCAGACATGAACACACGTATCTAATACACTTAATTCACTTGTTGATGGGGATGATGGATACAAATTAAATGAAATTGGGAAAGCACCGTTTTATCGAGAACTCTGCTTTATCGCGATAAACGATAAAACTTCAATCGTGACCATAATACGTCAGAATCATTGATTTGAGTTTTTCATGGGCTCTCGTTTTTGGTATATCCATATCCGGCCGCACTTATCGTTATCCTATACGCATCATTAAATTAACTCTATTAATTTAATATCAGGGAATTCTGCATTTTGCAAAAGAGAGCCAGTTGCATTTTTGCTCTTTAAAGTTAAAATTAAAGATAAGCTGTCGATGTTCTTTAATGAAATGAATTCTTTACTTGTAATTTCAGGATCCGGTGGGGCAGCTGGGGGGACCACACGAGGCGGAAGGGGACGAGGCAGAGCTCGGTAAGTGCAATTCATTTGAATTGAAATAGTCATCCAGATTTGTTACACTTCATGCAAATTAAAGTCTTTCTATAAGTTGCTTTAACTTTTCTCGAGGTAAACTTTATATATTGCGGTTTAATGCACATTTTTGGTTAGGTATTCTGATAACTTCTTTACTGGACCAAGAAAAATAAACACACGTTTAAAAATGTGGAGGTCATGTTTCCATTAAGTTTAATATTTCCTTTAAATGTGACGCTTTGGCAATAGAAATTCACATTAAAGACTGAGTCACGTGGATCTAGTAGGAAGACAGTATATCAGTTGTGGATTCATTCACATTTCTGGTTTTTCTGTTCCTATTTATTCCAGGAACAAGCAGACTACTAACTAAGTCTATAGTTTTGCAGAATGAATTGAATTGAGAAATAGAAAGTTCTCTTTCCCTAGGACTTTCCTTTCAGGAGAAGCACCTTGTTTACTTCTCATTATTACATTCCCACAATTCAAACAAATAAAAGGGCTCTATTAACTGGACCAGTTTAAAAACAAATTAAAGTTCTTTGTTTGGTTTCACCAGATTGTTCCAGGAAATTTTAATTCTCTTTTCCTGGAACGTCTCTGGTCCAATTCCCATAATAGAATAAGATATTTTCTCAAGTAGCCCCACCTCAGGTTGTTTTCCTTTAACGGTTCAGCTTTCTGGTGCTTCAAAAGATGGAATTAGTTTGTAAGAGTAATTACTTCCAGGAAAGATCTCTGCCTCAAATCATGACAGTCAATCAGTCAATCATTGCCGAATAACCTTACTTCCTCGTGCTCTTACAATCTCCAAATATTCAGATCAACAGTTCAAATAACGTGACGTGTCATGCCATTTTCACTTTTAAATCCTCCATTTATCAAATGAATATCTGAGAAGTATAAAATTCCTAGAATTTAACAGCGTGACAAGCCTTTTGTTTATGAAGTTTGAATGATACAATCTGTAAGTTTGAAGGTTTATTTGGAACGATGAACGTAGAGTGGTGTTTTCTCCTTCAGAATCCCTTCTAAAATAACTAGAGCACTCGCCTTCATAACTTGAGTAGTTTCGGTACAATGTATTCAAACAGATAAAAAAGATAAGCTTGCATAAAAGTGCTGAAAAGACGAGGCCAAAAACAAAATTGAAATTGATGTCATTTCCTGGAAATCATTTATAAAGCAATTCACTTTTCATTTTCGAGAAAGAAAAAGCAAGATTGGAAGTTGCGAAATGCTTATATAAATTAGCATCTAGTTTAAAACGCAGTTCTATATAAAAATTATAAGCTGTGATTTTTTTTGTGCACGATGAATGTATAATTAATTTTGAAGATTTGAATCATTTTTTGTATTTGTTTGCTTTTGTGCAGGGGAGGTGCAAAAGGAAAGACTGGTGGCAGGGGAAGTGGTGGAGGTAAGCACATCATTTCGCAACCTTTAAGATTCTATCACGGTTTGCATGCATAAATATTTAAACGTTTGATTTTGTTTTGTGTTTAGCAGGGAACAAGGCAAGTCGCAGTAACAGTCCAATCGACAACGACTGCGTTAACATAATCGTAAGCAGCAAGGACAATCAGTCGTCCAGTAGTCACTTCAGTCGTCAGCCAAACGGAGCTGTTCTTCAGTTGGGTGGCATTCCCAGAAGACCCACATTTAGCAACAGTGCTTCCTCCTCAGCTAGTAATAATAATAATAACAGTAGCAATGCCGTTAATTTAAACAATGGTGGACCACCACCTCCACCAGGAAGTGATTACTACTTGCATAAAAAGTTCAAAAAGGTAACCGCTACGGTGGAACCCGAACCAACTGCCAGCAGTAGTAGTAGTAGCTCAGCATCTTCCTCGACCTCGACAGCAGCAGCTTCCGGAATGGTGTACAAACCAAAGTTCAGAATCAAGTCGGACTTGGAGGTGGCAGCGGAACAGGAATCCGGTAATCCAGTACCTCCAGTGACAAGAGAAAGTTTTGAGGACAAGTCAACAGCAATACCACCTCCAGTAAACTTGTCAGTGGTAAAGCCAGTGTGTACTGTGATGCCTGTGGTAGCCCCTAGCCCAGTGGTGCAAACTGAAGGACTAGGTTATCGAGGTGGCAGCTCTCTCATTCCAACCCAAACTTCTACCAGATTTGTCCCGCATAGTCCTCCGATTGTCAGCGGAGGTTCCAACTCCTGCAGTTCCATTCCTTCTACTCGTTCCTCAGAACCTGCTAAAATTAGCAAGGACATGAGATTAGACAGGAAGTCACTAGATGAACGTATTTCCAAACTTATAGATGAAAACCAGAGCATACTCGAGTGGCCTGAGCAGTTTACAAAAATGCTGAAAAATCATACTAGCCGTGGTTCTTCAGGCCACTCCCACCAAAGAGCCAGTCATTTACTCAGCGGAGGTTCCACTGTGGAACTGCCCTTGTCATCCAGTTCAGCTCATATGCCCCTTCACTCCCAATCCACTCCCAATGGTTTCCTTAGACATCATTCCTCCAGCAACTCATGCGATGGGATGCCCACTTCCGGGGGTAGCGTAGAACTGGTAAACAGTAGGACCTCGTCTCCGCAGCTTCATGCAAGCTCCTCATTGCTCAATTCCAACGGGTTACCTGTTGCCGTTATCGGAAGAACGCCCTCCACACCCGTGCTTCCCACTGACCTATCCTTCGGTGCTCATTCCATTGCTATTCACAATCACCTCAGTAATGGCAACAGTGGAGGGGGTGTTATCAGCACAGTCATTCCTTCACCATCCGCATCTCCCGTGCTAAGTTCATCCACATCTGCCACCACCTCAACGACTTCTTCAATGGTTCCCAAGAAACGACGTCGCATGTCTCCCACCCCATCTCGTCTTTGCGGTGGTGAAGTCTCCGAACTTCCGGTGCGTGATGCTTCCGGAGTAGCAGGTACTTCAGGAAAGGGTTTCTTCCAAGATGTAGACATGACTGTAAGAGTGAGCAACTGTGGCACATCAGGAGCCAAAGTTACCATTCGTACAAACAATGGAGCAATCTCTGGGGGTTCTGTAGTAGCTGGAACTTCTTCCATTGACTACTCCAAAATGATTGAGACTTCCTCTCCGCACATTAGCAAACAAAGCAATAGCTCAATCTTTTTCCCTGGACCTGGACCATCCTCTCCCGTACCTTTGTCCTTGGTGTCTACCAGTAGCAAATCGATTCGCGAGAAAAGTCTGTCTCCTGCTAGGTCTGCAGCAGAACCAAAACCCAAAAGTCCTCGAGGCAGACCAGCAAAAAAGAAGTGTGTACCTGAAACAGTAAGCACAACCACGTCACCCTCTCCTTCATCATCCCTACTCCGTCTGGCCGTTCCTGCTGAAATTCCAAGTAGGCCTAGTTCCATCGATAGACCAAGCTCTACCCCAATTTCTCTATTGTCGCCAGCAGCACTTAGTCACTCGCCAAGAGCGGCAACAGTTGAGCCGATAATGAAGACTAGCCCCAGTCCACCTACGCCCACACCACAAACACCCACCAAGTCTGAAAATGCACATCCTTCCAGTGACATCAAGTCAAATGGAGCACCCACAAACAAAGAGGGTACAACGACAACACCACCGTTTAGTGTGGTGCCAACGTCTACTCAGAATCCAAAGCGACCCACTTTCCTCGCCTTGAAACCTGTGAACACCAATTCCAAGAAGACTGAGCCTGGCGTTCTTCCCAGTCCGGAAACGCCAAGAGTAGCCAAGCCATACAATCAAATGACCATAAATGGTAAACTCTACTTTTCAAAACTGACACGTTTTACATGTTTCATGTTCACGAATTAAAAGTAATGATTTTCATTCTTTTTTAGGCCAAGCATATACTTACCTGGGATTTAAGGTATCCACTCGATCTAGTTACACGTGCCTTTTCAAAACACAGCCAATGTTTATTCCGCAAGACCCTGAGCGAAAGCTGTCCATGTACTCCAACTGGCAACCTAGACCCCGAGATCCTTCTCTGGTGGACATTGGCATTTCCACAAACGACTCGCGTGTGAACGGTCGCAAGAGTCCGCATCACATAATTTACACCTCCGCCTTAGGCAAGGGACTTGACACTCTAACAGTCAGTTCCCCAGATAATCAGGCACCCATAACTAGTCCAATTTGCGAAGATAAAACCTTCTTGAGTGGAATTCCGTCTGCTTCATCGAATGAACAAGCTACAAAACCAATAAAGGTTCAAGTGTCTCCGTCATCTAGCGTTGATGGAGGAATCGTTCCAATTTCTCCTCCGTCCTCGTCCTCCTGTTCGCCCACCTACTCCTCAGCAGTATCCTCGTACGTGGTCACCTCTTCCAGCAATCCCATAGCAGTTGGAAGTTCGGGTGGTCTTGTCATGTCCATGGCATCAGCTCTCTCTCCAAATCCAATCATGGCCACGTCCTTCTCCAAGTCAAAGCAGAGAAAGGACACAGGAGGCTCCGACACAAGCAGTGCCGAGGAGTGTGGCGGAAGACGCAGATCATCCAGTTCTAGTGGAAAGCGATATCCAGGGGGTGACCAGGAAGATTATGACACCAGTAACATGTCAAGTGACGGACCACTTGCATTGACAAGTAAATCCGGGTTAACAGCAGCAGAAAAGGAACACCGTGTAAGAATCATGGAAGGAGGTTTCGAGTCCAATGAAGATTACACCTATGTTAGGGGAAGAGGTAGGGGTCGCTACGTCTGCGAAGCTTGTGGCATTCGCTGCAAAAAGCCTTCCATGCTAAGAAAGCACCTTAAAACTCACACAGATCTCAGACCGTATACTTGTAAGCTGTGCAACTTTAGCTTCAAAACTAAAGGGAATCTGACAAAGCACCAGAAATCCAAAAGTCATCACAAAAAGTGCGCTGGTCTAGGAATTCATCCTGAGTCTAGTACCAGTTTGGCAATGACAGGACCTGGTGCATTTGCGGTGTCTGACGCAAATACTACGGATGATAATGAAAGTGATGATGACTTGGATGAGGATGATAACGGGGAGGAGATGGATGAAGGGACGGATTCGCAAGAGGAAGTGGATCCTGAAGAGGACAGCGTTGTAACAAGTAACAATGGAAAGCCTGTTGGAAGTGCGGGAGGAAGCGAAAGCTTTGAAAAGGAAATTGCCCAAAGTTTGTTGGACCTGAGCAAAGCCACGACATTCCAGCCTAGAATTGCTAGTCAAGGATCAGCAAGCTTGGCAAGCAGCAGTGATTATGAAAGCGGAGATGGAAGAGCAAAAGGAAAAAGAGTGACTTACCCTTTCAATGCAGTCATTGAAGATATTAGCAACTCAAGTGTGGGTTCGGCAGGAGCAGAACCGTTGGGAACTGCAGCACCAATCGATCTAAGTGTGAAGCCAACACAGTCCCAAGTTTTTGAGCCAAGTTCCAAGAGAGTCAAGTTGGAGCACAAAAATGGACTTGTGAGAGCACCCATGGTGGTAAAGGAAGCGGAAAAGTGGGAGCCTCCTGAAGATGAAGACACAATGATGGGAATGAGCAGTAGTGGTGGCAGTGGCGCAAGATGCTTGAATTTGACCAAGGTGCTAAATAGTAGCGCAGTTTCGCAGGAGGATTCTTCCAATTCTGAGATTATGTCGGCGACTATTAGAATCCCGGAAGTGAAAACAGAAGTGGTGGATTATCCAGAGCCGTACCAACAGCAATCTAGAAGCATGTTTGCAGGATTGCATCCTCCTCACCAGAGACAGCGTACAGAAAGTGAAACAAGTAGTTGCAGTAGTTTGGGAGGAGCAGCTTCTTTGCGTGCTAGTGGACGTACGCCTCCATTAATGACCTCTCAGCAGCAGCATCAAGCCAACGCAGCGGGTTCGTCTGGAGGTCTTAAGTTGCATCAGCCTTGGCTAAGTCCCAGTGAACCCAAAGAGAAGAAAGTAGAACCGATTGAGATTACGCCAGTTAATCATGTCACTGCGACTAACGTACCTTCCGCAGGAGCTTCCCAACCACCAGCTATTGAAATTAAACCTGTGACCGTTTCTCCCGTGTCAGCAGCAGCAGTGGCCGCAGCGTCCACAGAAGTTCCAAATAAGTTCAATAAGTTTGTAGTGGCGATGGACGAGAGTAGCAATGGGCTGGAGGCAGCAGTCAAGGAAGCAGCACCTTCCCACCCAACTGCACTGGGAGACAGTCCAAACTCCAAGTTTTTTGCGGGTTTATCCGCTGCCAGTCTCAAACCTCAGGCAGAATTCCGACAGCCCAGTGGACCACAGGCACTGGTTAAGGACGAAGGCAAGGCAGAGTGCAACGTTTGTGGGAAAACTTTTGCTCGCGCTAGTCAGCTCACCTTGCACATGAACATTCACTACATTGAGCGTCCCTTCCGTTGTGATCCCTGTGGAGTCAGTTTCCGAACCAAGGGGCATTTAATCAAGCATCGACGCTCCAGCAGTCACGACTGTAAGGTGTACCTGACAGAGGCGTGGGGGGTGGCAAACGAAGAGAACCCACGGCCTTTCAAGTGTCCCGACTGCAAGATTGCATTTAGGATTCATGGGCATTTAGCTAAGCATTTGAGGTCCAAGATGCACATCATGAGAATGGAATGTCTCGGTAAGAATCAATTCTTGCAGCTTATTCATGAACTATAGTCAATTTGGTTACTTATGCATTTTTATTTGAAATTATAGGCAAGCTTCCGTTCGGCATTTACTTTGAGATGGAAAAGTCTGGAATTAACTTGAACGAGATTGACACGACTGACTGTGATATGTCCTTAGTTTCACTTCAGGTAGAGCTACAGAATAATTTATTGCTCTGTTTACTTATACTAATCGATTAATTTGCTATTCAAGTTGCTAATTATTTGTGCTTTGATTTAATTTTAGAATGTCGCCAGGAAAATATACGGTGATCAATGGAGGGACCGATTGACTGTGCCTGTGGAAGAACCACCAGCTTGAAACCTGAAGTATTTCGGTTCAACTGTTCTCACGTTACCCCACAACGCCATTTTTCAAGAGCTTCACCAACGAAATGAATAGACATAATTATTGCTAGTTTTTTAGTTTATTTTATAAACTTTGATTGATACTTGTATCGTTAGATATAAGAAAGAATGATAAGATGTTATAGATGTAGCCCACCAAGTCAGTGAGAAGTGTACATAAAATTAGTAATCAGCTTGCTATCAAGTCACTGTTAATTAGCAATAGCTTACTAAAATAGAAGTATTTAAATGTATAAGGTCAAGATGTACAGCTTGACCAGGACCAGGAGATCCAAGTTAGATATATAAAGTTACAGTTTTTACCAAAAATTGTGTTCTTAAAAATACTGTTTACATAAACGAAATTATTTTAAGCGTTCATTAGTTCAATGTCAATTCATTTTAGAATTAGTAAATTAGTGTAGTGCAGATAACAGGTAGCAAAATTAGTGATAGCAGCAGTGTGTGTACCTTATCACTAGATATTTTAATTTCTTGAATTTAGAGTCAGAGTATAAATACCTCAAAAATAAATCATGTAAGGCATGAATTAAATATGAATTGTAATTTTTTGTGTATTTTTGAATTCAAGTTTCATCAGAAAGGAGAATAGAGATTAGGCTTTACTGTACCGTTTTTGTACTTTGTTATTTGCCTTTTTGGACAATCATAACCAAGTCTAATCAAAACATTCTAAGAATAAAGAATTTTATGAATAAAGATGTCCAATGCTAATTAATTCACTTGATTCACTTTCAACATTTCAAATTTATTTCATAATGGAAAGGCTGAAAGCATTTCATAATGAAAATGACAATTGATGTAAATTGAAGTTTAATGCTAACAGTCAAATTGAATTTACTGTCACTGTATTTTGGACTTGGCAAAAAAATTGGTCACTATCAATAGCTGGTGTAGCATTGCCCCATACTCCCACTGTTGCATGATTGAAACAGGAGCGTCTTTCATTACTACACCGTTACCAACAAAAGGAACAAAGATGCGCCTGTTTGTTGGGAACGGTGTTTGGAACGGTCTCTTCTCTAGTTAATTTCAAGTTTCAGCATGTTTCTACATAAATTTTATGTCATAAAACACTACCATTGCTCCTGCTGAATTATATGGTCATTTGTCAGCATACCTTAAAGATTGCGGGCTTTGAATATTAAGTCAGTCCTGGGTTTGTTTACATTCTGGAAAATCAATAATTTTAATAGCATGTCACACTTATAAAACTACTCCACAAGAAGCATAGGGTTGGTAAGCACAAGGATATTATGCTTCAACGGGCTTTGAAACGACGGAGTACAGAAGTACTCTTATCATACATCACTTTACATGAAAGTTGAGCACGTTCATAAAACATTCGACTGACAACAGTTAAAGGCAAACCAACGAAAAAGAGTGCGTCGGATGGTTTTAATTTTAACACTGTAAACAAATTACTTTTAAAGACGTTTGATGAATTCTGTCAAACAGACAAACAACTTTTAATATGTTCCATTCAATTTTCAACCGTAAACTTAAATATTTCAAGCACACACGTCTTACGCACTTTGTTGAAAGCAAAGCAACTCATTTTATGGAAAACCCGTAGTGATGTCTAGATTTCTCCAGTGTAAAAGATGCAAACGTTGGCTTATTACGGTAATTGTTGTAGGCATCGTGTGCTTTGGCTTTGGTGTACTTAAAGAATTAATATTTCCTACTAATCCTGCTTTAACCTCGGGTGAATGGCAGGAAGCAGATGTAATTCATTCTTCAGTTGAGCATATCAGTTTCCTTCCAAACACTTCCTGGAAGCTAACAAAAAGGGAAATTGTCATTTTGCACTACACAACTTACTTCAAAGGGATACTAGCAACGGTATTGCTGAACTACACTGATTGCAGCTACCTTGAAAGGATTTACTGGAAACCTGCACAACCGACAAGTGACATTTTTAGCGTACCATGTAGAATAACATTCGATAAAGATTTTCTGGGGGAAAGTGATGCGCTCGTATTTAATTCAAGGGATTTGTTGAAGTAAGAGTATGAATGCAATCCTTAATGAGTCAATTGGGATTTATTGATGTGTTTTTTGCTTGATTGACGTTCCAATAGTTCTGATTGCATTGATCGGAAATGTCTACCGGAAGGACGTCGAGACCCAAGAAAACTTTGGGTGTACTTACAACATGAGTCTCCACTCTCGACCAAAGTCAATCTCAGAGAATATAGGGACATTTTTAATTGGACGTTGACTTACCGGTACGTTCAATTACAAGACTTTTAAATGAAGTTATGATTTCATGATAAATATTCAGAGCTTTTTAAAATTGCAGCCGTGATTCTGATGTATATTATCCGTACGGACATTTTGTTGAATTAAGAAAACATGAAAAGCCACAAGTATTACAAGTTAACAAAACTGGACTAGTAGCTTGGATTGTTTCAAATTGCAACACGATTTCAAAACGGGAACTGTTTGTTACTGAACTTCAAAAGTACATTCAAGTTGACATCTTTGGAAACTGTGGACGGCAGTGTCCGGAGGAAGACTGCCATCGTTACGTTGCATTAAGATACAAATTCTATTTATCTTTGGAAAATACATTGTGCTCGGATTACATCACTGAAAAATTCTTCAAAATATTAGAATACGACATAGTGCCAGTTGTGTATGGTGGTTATGGAAACACT
This sequence comes from Entomobrya proxima, assembly GCA_029691765.1. Lineage (NCBI taxonomy): Eukaryota > Metazoa > Arthropoda > Collembola > Entomobryomorpha > Entomobryidae > Entomobrya > Entomobrya proxima. The sequence continues at coordinate 998,138 of CM056168.1, forward strand.
ATTTTAGAAGACTATTCCACAGTGTCTCCAAGTCATTCTTACATTGACGCCAAATCCTTCAATTCACCAAAGGAACTAGCTGATTACCTTCACCATTTGAACCGAAATGATGAACAATATCTGCGTTATTTTGCCTGGAAGAGAAAGTATCGCATTGTGAGGTATCCTGGCTCATTATGCATGCTCTGCCAAAAAGTGTACGAACATTTGAACACTAATCCCAGACCTACGAAATGGTACAAGGACTTGTGGAAATGGTGGAATTTTAGGAAGGCAACTTCCAAGATTTATGCTTCTGACCAGAAAAATAAACCCATGTGTGTACTACCACCAGAAAAACTCACTAAATTCTAGCTTAGGCACAAACGTT
>CM056168.1:998607-1113160 GCA_029691765.1 Entomobrya proxima
TATCAACATAGACCATGCACAAACATATTGAAAAAGGCAAAACCTAATATACCTATTTTTTAAAATATACCCAGTTTTATTCCTTGTTCATCATTATCTATTGTCTATGTATTTGAACAAACAAATCATTTACAGAAAAGCCAAGATTATCCTGTAACCGGCTGGATTGGTAGTTGAGGGGGTTCGGTCGGTTGAAACTTTATTTTTAACTTCATCCCTTCTTTGTATACTGAGTGATGTACAAAAAGCGAGTCTTGCGAGAAATGATCAATCAGAGATCCAATAAATCGATATCCCTTTCCCTCCAGAAAATCAACCACTACCTTCTGAAACCCTGTAACGTGCGCGTGTTCCACTTTCATCACCTTAAAAACTATCTTGTCAAACGGCACCGTCTTCAAAATCTCCAGCTCCGAACCCTCCACATCCAAACTGAGATAGTCCACCGTTGTCCTGTCCAGAGCTTTGAGAATGGTATAAAGGGGCACACAACGAACCCAGGATTTGTAGTAGTTATCGTTCTCCGGATGTTTCAAACCTCCCATCAACGAGTTTGAGCCTTGGTACTTTTTGTAGTAGGTCACGTTATACGAATGCGGAGTGGTGCAAAGGGCGACGTTGGCCATCCACGCATTTCTTCCAGATTGGACAAGTTGCTGGAACTCCGGCTCACTGGGTTCTATTAACAAACCCGTCCAATTGTAACTCATTTCTAGTTCAAGGGTCTGAGAGAGAGCTATTCCATTGAAAGCGCCACACTCCACAAAAAAACCGGGAGACACGACAACGGAAGACTTGTTCGGATTAGGAATGAACAGGTGCTCCTTTAGAAAGTTGAATATCTCACGGGTAGCCTCCATATTCCCGACAGAATACGACCTTTGCTCTCGCCGTATTACGGAGGTAGGACGAATTAGGATTTCGTCACGAACGTAACGAATAAGACAGGGATCCTCTTGATCAAATTTTCCTTCCAGGGGACCTCCAAGATTAAAACTATTTGTTAACGCTTTATTTATTTATTAGCAATAATTAATTGGCAATCTTACAGAAGCTTGGAGAAGGAGTCTGGGTAGTTGTAGCAGTAGTGCTTGTAGTACCCAACCTATCATTATCCCCTAACAGCAACTTCATGTACATTATTAAAATCAACACAATTCCCAGCTTTACTCCAATCTCGGCAACGCGGTCGACTCTTATCGTTCCGCGGACGCGAATCATAGTCAATGAGTCAAGGTTACTTGCCACTTGCCAGAACGAAAATGGTTAGTTTCCATATTTCAAATTCAGATCATAATCTCGTACTTTGTTTGTACTCATATTCCGTATTTATATCCTCGGACAAATTTAAATTAGTTGTATTGCAAACAACATTAAAGTTTTGTGATTCAATTCAAACTGAGCGTCAAAATAACGTTCAAACATTGTAGTATCTTATAAAAATATAATTCTAAACCTATGCAACATTTCGTATTTTGTACTGGACGCTAAAACTTTTTCATACTCAGGTTGCCAACTTTAATTTTTCCTAAACACTACTAATGTGATTCAACTACTGTAAAATCTTTTCATAAACTCATCGGCCATTGAGTTAACGCTCGTTTTGAAGTCTCTTTATCACTCGTCAAAACGTGTGCTGTTAATTCAGCTGTACATACAAACGTGCCGCGTACGTATTTACAAAACATTACCGAAATTCCGACACAATTATCATAAACATGGCAAAAATTGGGCATGTGAAATAGATTTCAACAAAACGCACGGTCTAAACGAGCAATTGCTGTTCTTCAAATTCAATGATAAGCTAAAGCACAGAAATATAAGATGCTGAAAGGGGAGCTCTTATTATTTCGGTACAATGCAGAGCGCAATTTTTTAATTTGAAACGGGGTGTTTTAAAAATCCATAAAATTTAATTGCCTGTAACTTTATCCAATTTCTACAAAAATCCATATCTTGTTTAAAAGTTAGTATTTTCTAGAGTATTCGATAGTTATATCGGCATCTAAAAGCAAGTTCCAGTAAAAATGCCAGATTTGGTTTATAAAAAACTCACGTTTTAAACAGTGAAAATAACGGGTTATTGACGCGTGGTTACAATTATGCAAGTAAATTATGCAAATAAGGTACTAGCGCCATGTTGTATTTTTCCCTAAAACCTAGGCATGAATATGAGTTTATTTTTTATGACCATGCATGCGGCTGATAACGATAACTGTTTGCTTACTTGTTTTACAACAAAATGAATTTTGTCCGAGGAATTATGATACAAGCTTTATTCAACTTTTGAGAAAATGGAGAAGCTAATCAAATTTGCACAGCTTATTTTTTTATTTAGTACAGCTACAGCCACTTATTGCATACTAGGGGACTTGCCTTTTCAATCTGAAACAGTGTTTATAATTTTATGTATGAAAATGAAATTATGTTTTAAATATGAGTTTGATTCGAAATACATTAATAGTGATGTTGGTGCACCGCAGATCAATTCGCATAAAATTCCTTTTAAATGCCACCTAATCATAATTTGTGCGTACTATTGGAGGTAATGATTATTGGATTGAACCACTAGTGGCAATTTAGAATTTGTAATTACTTTGTTATATTTTCCTTTTTATTTACATAGCATGTAAAAGCCAGATTTAATGTGCCATTAAGTGCATAAAATCTTGCCTCAGCACAACTCTGAAATGAGAACTTGTCTGCGACGAGTAAAAAAGATGAAGATGTGAGCAAAACTTTGTAACACGTGAATGCTTTTCCTTAGTCGGCTTTTAATGTTCTTTTCTTAAATTAGGTATTGTATGAAGCTGGAAGTGCATGCAATTACAAATTACAAAACTGAATTCTCATACTGTGAATAATCCTAATGAATTGATATACGTAATATGGAATATAAAAAGGTATTGTCAGTCAGCCAATCTAAAACTGTCGATAATTGTCAAACGTAGTACTAACTTTAGTTGAAGTTGTCCTGAAGAAGATCACAGTAGTGGTCGAAAGCTTGACATAAATAAAAATTATCTTCCTCAAATACCGTTTTATCATCATTTCAATTACTTTATTTATGTTTGGAATATGGAAGGACTCAGCTTTTATAAAAATTAGCTTTCATTTTCATGAAATGCTGGATTCAGAAATGCCAAATTCATACTACGTTAACCATTTGCATGCATTTTTAGAGAAGCCGTACAAAGAAGATACGTGGTCAATGCTCCAAAAGGTTTATTATGGCTTTTTCTTCCGTCTGTTCATGTCCAAAAAATTATGGTTTGCTGATGCATGTTAGCTGAAACTACAAACTAAGCACCAGAGTCTAAACAAAGAAAGCTAGTAAAATGTGGTTCACGAAGGTATTTCAATGTCCAAGTTCACTACAAGATGACGATTTCAGTTTCCAACACGTCAGCCCATGCATAAAAAGCCTATAAATTACCTACCGCGCTCGAAAGTACTAAGGCGTTTGGTGCCACTTGTGTCAAAAACAGGTTGCCACGGGATGAGCAAAGTAATGAGTTTCTTGTGACAAGGAAGATTATGTGCTTATTAATTGAATTCTACATATGAAGTATGAAGGGAGTAGAAAGTATGAACAATGCGCGTTTGGTGTTGGTATGAAATCTGGGGAGGTACTAATTGGATACAAGCAAAAATCTTCCAGTGTGAACGTTGAATCAACCTGGTTGATGGTACTACACATTATGCTTATAAATAAACCTTCACATTAAATCATTATTTTTCTTGGTTGCAAAAACTTATGTTAATAGCTTTTAATGATCATCACTGATATTGATATCGTTTAGCATGACCAACAATCTCATTTCAGATTTCTCGAAAAGTTTCAGGAAATTTATTTAAGCAGAGTTTCTATATAGTATATAAGGTCACAGTCTATTTGATTACAACTGCAAAACCTAAATTGACGGAATAAGAAAATTTGCATTGCATGCAGAATTGTAAAATATATTATGCAGGAAGGGAGGAACTGTAGCTATCCCAAAATAATGTTATTCTGATCACGGCGTACTCCAGCGAGAGAGAGAACTTTTAATAATAATTTACGATTGGATAAAACTTTAACACAAAAATAAATACTTTACCCTAATTTTAAAAGTTTTTGGCTAGGTTTAGGCAGAATACTATACGAAATACATGTAGATAAAAAACATAATACAAACAGTAACAATCATTCCCCCAAACAAAACATACTTGTCCTGATATGCTCTCCGCTCTATCAACTGCATCACGGTGTTTGACAGTCCCAGAGTATTTAAAAAGTTCATCATCCTCGTTCTCGTCCTCTTTAGCATTTCCCGTTGATCCCGGAGATTTTCTAGTGTGGAGTAGCCCTGACTGAGAAGGTCGTCTACTCCTCGGTTGGCATTCTGAAGGGAGCGATGGTGCTGTAATGAATAGTCTATGTTGATACTCGTGTCTTCACTGTTTGTAGTAAATCTGCGATTCAGCAAGTCCTCCCTGTCAGACTTTTCTTTTTCTCGGAGATAACGCTTTTTCTGGAAACTGCGCAAGGAAGCCTGAAGCAATAATAAAAACATGCTATCAAAATCCAGTTTCAAGATAACATAAAAAATGTAGATAAGACAGGAAACTTACGGACAAGTGACTGGAATCATACTTCAACTGATTTAATTTTAACCTGGAGCCTTGTCTCCTTGTAGGGTGCTCCTTCATCACGTAAACCTCTAGACGGTCAAAGGTCCTGCATTTTACAAAAGACAAACAGGTAATTAGTAATTAAACTTACATCCCAATTCCCACTTTCCCACACGTCACCATATTTCCACTTACTGATTCAGCTCGTCAATTTTTCTCTGGATAGTCTCCTCAATCTGAACCTCATCCTGGTGACCCACATGTCTCTCCAGCTGGACAAACAGGCTGTTGATTTGTTCCAGAATTCCGTGGCTTTCCAAGAACAGCGCCTCCATTTTCTCAACTCCAATTCAGTAATAGCACCTCCAAAAAACGCCCTGCTGTTTTCCCACAACTAATTACCTATTGTACTGCAATTTAACACATTTATAACCTTGCAAAATAACCAAACGAGCACCTTTTCCATTAAAACAGTTAATTAATCAAGTTGTCATCTGTTTGGAGTTTCTGTCTAAAGTGACGTGTAGCAAAAGGAAATGCACACGACAAAACATCAGCAGCTGACGTTCTACACGCTTGTCATTCTGTGCATGCAGCCAGCAGAGAGCATAGAGCAAAGAGAAACCTGACAGAACGGCGCGCTCGTAGTGCATTTGAACAGAAAGCTGTTTGAAGTGCACCAAAACAAGCCAAAAAGCTGGTCCGTGAACTGAACAGCAACTTATTTTAGAAAGTAGGGCCATTAGTTAAATTATTTTAATGGCTGGTTAAGTTGGTTAGGTTAGTTTTTAGAGAAATTATGTGGCCTTTTGTGCCTCTCAGGCTAGCCCACACCACCAGAAGCAGCCCACGTTATTCCCCAAGAACTTTGTCCAGTTTTTTGTGAGGTTGACCTTGGGCCGTGGGCTAGAAAGTTAGTTAATTTTTAAAGGTTTTTGGGAGGATATTTAATTGTGAGTTAGGTGCTAGGTCCGTTAAGTCAAGTGTCTTTAAAGTTATGAGTGGATATCAGTATGGAGGAGGTGGCGGAGGGGGAAGACTACGCAACGGTGGCGTTCCACCAAGATGGCTTAACTGCCCGAGAAAGTCAGAGTTAATTGCGCAGAGGTTCATTGCATTTAAAACGCCACTGAGCAGTAGATATGATAGTCATGTGCCGCAGGAGAACCGATTTCCACCGCAGTTTATTTTTGATTATGTGAAAATGCGGAATGTAAGTTGATTTAGATTCTGAATTGTGTTTGATTGGTTTGGTGTAGTTTTGATTATGATTTTGTGTGATTTTCTTTACAGTTAAGGCTGGGATTATGGATAGACCTAACCAACACGGACCGATTTTACCCCCGGGATTGCATTGAGAGTCAGGGCGTTCGTTATGTGAAAATTAACTGCAAGGGACATGGGGAGACGCCCAATGAAGAAGCCACCAAAGCATTTGTTGACCTCTGCACCAAGTTTTCTGATGAGCGTCCCGATGACATCATTGGTGTTCATTGTACTCATGGTTTTAACCGGACTGGGTTTCTAATCTGTGCCTTTTTGTCACAAGTGGAGGACTTTGCTATTGACGCTGCCATTGCCCACTTTAGACAGCAACGACAGCCTGGAATTTACAAGCAGCATTATATTGACGAGCTGTGTAGACTTTATGGTTCAGAGGATGATCCAGTGCCCTTGGCTCCAGAGCTGCCGGATTGGTGCTATGAAGACAATGATGTGGCGGATGATGATGGCTTTGCTTCGGGTAATCATGCCCAGCCTGGACCTAGTGGTTCCAATAATAGTATGGTCAATGGAAATGGTAAAAGGAGTCTGCCTTTGGATGATGGTGAGGGGAGTGGGGGCATGGCTAATGGTAGCAATAAAAAGTGGAAGCGAGAGTTTGTCAAGGATAATCCAACTTTTATGGAGGGGGTTCCCGGAGTTGTGCCTATAACTGATAGACCTCGGTTGAGTGAGCTTCAAAGGAAAGTGCAGGACATGTGTGGTTGGAAAGGGTAAATATTCACTCTTTCAATTCACTGCATTTTAAAATAGTAATTAGTACTAATCATGTACTAATCTTGTGCAGAACTGGATTCCCTGGCTCTCAACCTGTGTCAATGGACATTCACAACATCAGATTTCTAGCTGAGAAACCGTACATGGTGTCCTGGAAGGCTGATGGAACTCGTTACCTTATGCTGATCAGTGGTCCAGGTGAGATTTACTTTATAGATCGGGACAACTGTGTATTTCATGCTCCGGATATACAATTCCCTTTCCGGGAAACTGGAGAACACTTGTTTGAGACATTAGTTGACGGAGTAAGTGATAAATTGCTTGTATTTTAAATTAATTTGGAGATTTTTTGTAATAATTATGTTTTGATAAAAAACAGGAAATGGTGATTGACAAAGTAAATGGTACTGACATCCCTCGCTATCTCATCTACGACATTATCAAATTCCGTGGGGAAGACGTGGGCAAAGTAGATTTTCGCATTAGATTGAACTGCATCCGTGACGAGCTAATCAATCCCCGCTATAAAGCCATGGAAAAGGGTTTCATTGACCGACAAGCAGAACCTTTTGGAGTGCGCTTTAAGCCCTTCTGGTTTCTCGAAGATACTGAAAAGATTCTCAATGGCAAGTTGGCCAAAGAATTGTCTCACGAGCCGGATGGAACCATTTTCCAGCCTGTGAAGGAGCCCTATACGTGTGGTCGCTGTGATAGTGTTCTCAAGTGGAAGCCTCCACATCTAAATACTGTGGATTTTAGACTGAAAATTGTTACGCAAAGTGGAGAAGGGTAAGAAGAGGCAATGCTATTAAATTGGCATTACGAGCTAGACTCTAAAGTTTACTTAAATTTCAGCTTGCTGACCACCAGAATAGGCGAGCTATACGTGGGCGGGCTGCAGGCACCGTTTAGCAGAATGAAGGTGACCAAAGCAATCTCCAGTCTCCACAATAAAATTATTGAATGCAAGTACGACAGCGGGACCTGGGTCTTTTTGAGAGAACGAACTGACAAGTCCTTTCCCAATGCGTTTACAACCGCGAAAGGTAAACTAAAAAGTTAGCACTTTTGTAACTACGTTATCAGCTTACTAATCTACTTCCATTCTATTTTGTGTGCAGCTGTATGCCAAAGTATTTCCCAGCCCGTGACAAAAGACTATCTTCTGGAGTTTATTGCCACCCAGCGTTACAGAAGGCCGCAGAGTTAAACTTTTTCTAGTTGTAACTTTAATTTATACCTTAGCTAAAGAAAATCCATTGTAACCTGTTGTACATTTCAATTACATTTTACCTGTGTACCTATAGCTTGTATAGCTTACATGTTCACTCAACGCAATTGAAATAAGGTAATTTTTACAAGAATGTATGAAATGTAAGAGAACGACAAATGTTTAATCAAAGGAAATGATTTTCTGTCGTTGTAAAATATTATAATTATAAGTAGTGTTAGTAGTACAGCTTATAAATGCTGTTTTCTTGGATGAAATTATTCATAAAAAAGTAAATTTAGTTTTAGTCCTATATCCTAATAGTTAAATTCGCAGTAGCTGTGTATTAAAGTTTAAACTTGAATGAATTGTGTGTAAATCGTAAACAATATCGTGTACATGTCTATCAATGTCCAGATCTAGAAAAATATTATGTCCAGTCATTATAATCAGTACTGTAATTACACCACACCAGCATAATAACTTCTCATAAATGCATTTTCTAGTATTTTTAATAAAAATATTGAAGCTGGTGTTCTAATCAAATGTATTTTTATGAGTATATATTTTTAGAAAGGTAGACGTTTTGGTTGTGCCCTACTCATACAATGAAATTGACTCTTTTTTATTAAAATAAACCAATGAATTTATTCTGAAAAGAAAGAAAATTGAAACAAGCTTGTATTCTGCTGTTTCTTTAAGTATCCACTAAATGGAAGCACTTTCCTTGTTCCCAGTCCATGGATCAAATTGTACTCGCTTTTCCAGGAAACTCCTGCGATAACAATCAGTTTTTCTGGGTACTCTTCTCCAACCACCACACAGAGCAGCAGAGAATCTGAAAAGACCGAACTATCTCGACTAGAACTCCGAACTAGCATGAAAGACTCACTGTCTGTAATTTTATCACATGAGCCATAAGCATAAAATAGGCTGCCTGTCCTCATCCTCTACAATATTATTATTCTCCGTTTTTCAGACTTGAGACTTGTCGTAAAATAACGGTCGCCTTGTATAAAAACTTTCCCTAAAGCTTTGTCAGACATTTTATTACCCGTCACATGAGCTTCTTTTCTCGTCTAACTTACAACTTGCTGGAATCTATCTTATCCGCATACCTGCTTTATATACGTTTGAAGAAATACCCGGAATTTCGATCTCCTTTTTTCTCTCCGGATTTTCCTTCAGAATTTATTTCTTGCTGGAAAAGACAACATTCTGGAGAAAAATGAAGCATCAATTACCTCGCCTTCCACTTCCTACCTTGCTTCCTTTCTCGCTCTTCTTGCCAAAAGCTGTATTCTTACTGCCAAAAAAACAAATGTAAGGATGCTCTAATGTCTGATGACTACCTCTTAAAAGCTTCCTGTTTTAATTTCAGATTCGCGGAAATAATTATCCAGCCATTTGTCATCTTTCTTACTTTTCCGGCACTCTAGCTTCCTTCTGGAGACAAATTATTATAAGTTGGCCATACACTCTTTACCTTTTTCTCTTTCTGAGAATACAAAAGCATAACCGCTTATTGGCCTTTTAGGCACGACCCCTGCCAAAATTGAGCTGTAATCTGAAGCAGCAGCAGGTCTTCTTGTCTTGGGTCTCGAATTGACCAAAAACCGAATTCCCTTCGTTCATCCATCCATCCACTTTCACTCTTGAGAAGAGCCAATGTATGCACAAAATATTGCTTGTTTTACTCTTGCGTAATGTGTGCATTGGCAATAATACTTGCACAAGCATAATATAAAGCCATCATTTTCCAAGTATGATCGTCATGTCATACGAGCCACTGAAAGTAAACCTGGTGAAAGCAGAAAAAATATAAGCGTGCTTTTTTTCCTTTTCGGGAGAAAAGGTGGGGGAAATGGAGAAGGATGGATGGGATTCCAGAGAAAGTGTACAGGAGCTTGGAACAAGGAGCAAACAGACCGTGTCTAGAGGAAAAGCTCTGTGAGAGAGCTACGCATTTAGAATAATAATCGACGGGCAGAAAGAGATGATGATCATCGTCACACAACAGTTCCAGTGTTGAGTATGGATGTACTAGTAGTATGCTGGAGAGAAAGGAGAGCTATGGCATGAACAATAAAATAAAAATGGAGACACAACTTGAATACACTTAAAAAGCAAACTTTTTTTTTCATTTCTGGGTAACAGCAGTACAGTACACAGTTCTGGGGAAAATGAGGAAGGAAGTGAAAAAAAGTGAGAAAATAGATCTGTGTGCTGTTCTTCTTCCCTGCTTTCTCCGTAGAGTTGAGTGGAGCGTGCAGAAAAAAGAGAAAATTGTCCAACGAACAATCTAACAATTTTAGCAGTTTCACTTTCCCAAATAAATTCCCATTCTCTTATGGTCTTGTGGAGAGAGTTTTGGAGAGAGAAAGTACGACACATGTTGCGATTTTCATTTTACCAAGGAAAAGCAAGCAAGGCACACCGCAGCACAACTGTAGTTAGTAGCTGGTTGGTAGTTGGTAGTGGCGTTTTTTTATTCAAGAGAAAAACACAACCACACACACGGCACTATAGGAAGCAAGGCAAGAAAAACAACAGCAAAAACAGAGAAATCTCTTTTGGCATTTCTCTGAAAATTTTGATCACAACCAAAAGCTCATGGGCTCACCGGCATACAATTTCCTGAGAAAATTTTACATTTACATGGCATTACCGATACAGCATTCCATTGCATTTTGATCCTCTTTTCCGTAGAAGAAAAGCTTGCAGGCTGTATATGATGCTGGTGAAAGTTACAAATCCTAGAGCAGCCATTCAATTCCCTGTTTTTTATGATATGCTTTAGAAAAGGAAAAAGTTTTGGGATACAAAATAAAAACACGTAATTTTTGGGACTTCCTTTTGTTCAAGATTGAAAAGACTGCCTATAAGTTGTTTCCTTTTTTTGATCCGTGTTGAATAGGGTGGCACCTGACATAAAATGATTTACTTTTGGTATGTGTGTGTAATGCTATTAAGCAATAGGAGAAAGTCCGACACACTTGAACATATTTGTGACATAATAATATTCTTTAGAAAAAAGAAAACTTTTTCGTTAGTCATAATACTCTTTTAGTACAAGTCATATAAACACGAGGGACGTCAAAAAAGTGAAAGCAGTAAAAAAGTAGAGAGATACGTCAGCTATAAAAAAAGAAAGCAAAGCGTGTGCTATATAAATATATTGTGACTTGGGCTATTTTGATTAGAAAAAGGTGTCACACTGTATAATAGGTTATATAGGTAATATTATTAGTGGAGATGATATAAACGCGCGTGCGACAAGTTTTACGGGAAAAACAAGTTGACATTAAAAAGTACGTGCGACCTACTTACCAATTTTTATTGGGAAAATGGAAAGCATCTAATAAGCTTGGGGAAAATGGCTATAATCAGCAGAAATGACGCAATCTGCGCATAAAATTGGGTAAATGTGTAGTAATTTGTAATAAGAGAAGCAGTGATGGCGATATTGGCAACATTATCATTAGGATGAAAGATGAGGCATGATGTGATATGTGATCAGGGGGCGAGAGGATGACGATCACACAAACCTTGCTAATTGGCCCATATATTTTGTATTTCTGGTGCTTTCTCCTTGGCTCAATAGCACAGAGAAAGGAGAAAGAAGATTGCGAAAGAAATTACGCAATGATTTCCGCCTGATGTAAGCTGCTTGTTGTACCATAAGATCATTAAATCTTGTCAAGTTTGGAATTATGGAATGAGAATTGTCAGCGTTTTCTCTGTTATACTTAATCAGGAGATTAGTCCATTTATCAGAAAAACAGGATGAGGTTCAGGCTGTTGTCTATGATTCTATAATATGATTACTATAATTATATAGTAACGTGAGGATGAGCACTAAGCTTACTGCGCTTTGAGAGAAAGTTCCGGTGACACGATAAAATGATAAAAGGCAAGGAAAATGAATAAGATGAGAAAAGAGAAGCCTGTTCTCTTCTTCTCTTCTGGTCTGATGGCGATAAGAAGAAGAGGATGAAAAAGCTGAGACTCAAACTTGTTCAAAAATCGTCTACATAAATGATCATAGAGTTTGCCCGTAAAATTTATATTTTGGTAGCCGGGTGTGCAAATAAAAAAGGTTTTCGGCAGATAAAAAAAGTATTAAATTAAAGTGAAGAGTTGCCATTATTGCAAATTTTACGCTTTTTCCTCTTTATCGCGCAACCAGCCAACATGACAAATTGAGGGCTGGCGGCAAGGCAGATAGACTTATACTCAGGTTTTGACAGAAAAGTCGGGTGTGTTTAAAAAAGTGAAAGCATGCACGCTTATAGGTATTCTTGATTCCTTTTGAAGGGATGGAAAATAGCTAGAAGCAGTTTAGACTTTAGACTTATCTCGGTTTAATAATGAGAAATGAGATGATCGTTATTACAAACTCTTTCGTCTGCTTTCTCGGTTTTTTGCAAAAACTCAATAGTCAAGGCTGGTTATATTGTACATATAATGGCGGTTTTTTTTCTGGTGATGGTAATGTGATATGATCACTATTGTTATTATCGTCATCATCCCACACACATACACGCTCCAAGTCTGTGATGCTGGCGCCTTTTAATATGATCACGGTACACTGGAAATGTTTAGAGCCTGGCCTTCGTGGAAAATACCTCGCTGCTGCTGCTGCTGATAACGTGTAATATTTACGGCAGAATGAATACCTATATATACCTAAGCCGTGAAGTTACAGAGAAAGTTGAGAGGAGGAAGAAAAAAAGAGAAGAGAAAGCGGTTTATGTCATTCAGACTCAATAATAAGAGGATTATTATGTTCCACTTGTTGTAGTTTCATCGTCGTATCATCATGTAGTACTTATTGAGATAAAGGAGAATAACAAGCTTGCTCATTGCTGTGCGAGGCTTGCACTACATAATAACAATATTTAAGCCTTGTCATCATTATTAGAAAGCAAGGGAGAAAGTAAACAAGCTTTCTCTCTCTCTCTCTCTCTCTGCGTCCCAGCTTTTGTGGAGTGCTGTGCCCATCAGTCAAACAAAAGCGGAGAGAGCTCAAACACAAATTTTCTATTTATTATGCTGCGGGCTGCCATTAGACTTATAATCCGGGTGAATCCTCTACGGATGCATAGTAAATAATCTGCTTTCACCCTGTCATGTCATTTTTATCCATACAGATTTACGGGCATTGGTAAGCAAAAGTAAAGCCGCATTTTTCATTTTGTTTAGACTCTGCATGAAAACATTCCTTTTCAGGGGAAAATGCCGTAAATGTTGTAATTATGGAAAAAATTCAATAAAACTTTCTAGTGAATACTATAAAGCTGGTAATGGGAATAATTGCAGCGGTCAGTAATCTGTATTTTACACTTACATAATATGGTGCACTTCTTTTAATTGCACTGAAATCAAGAGCAGGTAACAACCATTGAACTCCAACTACTCAAAAACTCGTTCCGGTGGAATAATGCATTTTCTTCGTTGCTTAAAGATTCTATTTATCGTAATATGAGATCAGATATAAAAAATACTACATCCATTTATATAAAACTGAGTACGCTACATGAAAACAGTGCAAAATCAAATAGCATAAAATTATTTGTGTTATTACAATTACAATGGTTTATTGATTTTGGCTGTCCCAAGTCATTACATTGAACATTAATGATTTTAAAGACAATTAAAAACTAATAAAAATGCCTACTTGTAAAGCAGCATTATAAACTGTACGAGCTGAGCAGGTGCAGGAGCAGGTTTTGATAAGAGCAGAATTTTTGCAACTTAACTTGAATGCTTCAAGTTGAATCAACAGTAGCATAAATAGGACACGGTAGTTTATACAAAATATGAAATACCAGACTATATGTCATTGTCAGGCTAGACTGATATTAAAAGTCTTTGGTTTGCTGAGTGTAAGTTTGAGTGATAATGAGTTCTTCCGAAATTCCAAGAAGCATTCTTTTACCACTAAATGACACTATTCACTTTTATGACTATTTAAGTAGTTATTGAAAGAACATTGAATTGGTACAATATGTTGTATTTCACCTAAATGCACAATTTACAGCAAATAATTATTATTTCGATTCGCAATACATGTAATGCTTAAAAATTCAGCAAATCTTAAACTCAGCGAGTACAATTTCTTAAGGAAATATACGCACAGCTTCACATTTTAGCAAAGTTTGTGACTTATTCGATAACATCTTATTTCGGTCAGGCATTCAGTCAGAGTTTGATTGACGAATCAAGAAAGCCTTTTTTAGTCAGCTAGTTGAGATTTTTTGGTGTCATTCCGAAATATAAAGCAAACACAGTGATAACTTATTGTAAATGATTGGTATTAAGTGATCAAGTTATAGCGATTATCGCGGTACTTTGCAACAAGTATCAAAGGTTAGTATTTTTCGGTTTGTAACTTTTTGTAAACTGGTATATGTATTATTATACGTTTTTCAAGTTTTTAAGACAGATAAATAACAAATGTGGAAATATGTAAATGCCGTATATTATATTTTATAACACATACAAGAATATTAGCAGCTCATAGGTTGTAGGCAGGGATCGTCGGTTATATTCATATATCGTTTCACACATAAAGTAATCAAGGTCTCTGTTTTAAATATAATTTTCAGATCTGTAAAGGTTAAACTAAAGAAGCGCAAGTATTTATTAACTAATAAGGGTGAAGAAGGTCAAACTAATAAGGCGCATTGCCTATTGGAAAAAATGGACAAGGATATGCTTGATGAAAGCTACTTGTGTAGCATATCTGACAACGACAGAATAAAGTTATTAGAGCAATTTCCGGAGGAGGTAATGCCCTTTTAAAACAAGTTTCCGAAGCTCTAATCAAAACAATCTAATTAATTATGGATTGTGCCATAGGTTTGGCTGATGATTCTTAACAAACCTTGGGGCTATGAAGAGCTTGACAGCCTGTGCAATTCAAGCACATTCTTTCGCTATCTGTTGTCTCAACAAAAAGCATGCACCGTGCAAGAGAAAGTCATTGAAGGGGAGATGACTTTACCTGCAAACAACTTCATAAAATTATGCAACACTCTTGGCTACATGCACAAGTTGGAGTACTTAAAGATTATAAATGCAGACCTAAGATTACGCAAGAACAAAAACTGGCAGTCAGACTTGGTTTTCATTTATCCCCAATGCTCCGTACCAAAGTTAGAAAAGCTAAGCAAGTTAACCGTTAGTAACATGTCATCCGTATTATTGGATCTGTTCCTTTTAACGAATGACAGTATAACGGAACTGAACGTGATTTTGCCCTTGTCACCTATTCATTTAGGCTATACATTTTTCCATTTACCCTTGACCAATTTAACTACGCTGAGGTTAGAAAATTGCGGTTATGTGGAATTAGTTAGTCTTTGTTTGGACGTAGTGCCCTGGAAGCTAGAAAAAATAGCTTTGGTTTTCAGTCCAAATGATTTAATTGGGTGGTCTCTTATTTTCATTAAGCTCGGACAGAAATTTTCTGATACGTTAACTGATGTCATGGTTGAGCTACCAAGACCACTAGGAGTAGAAAACGACATTGCCAATATATTTGATATGTTTGCTCGACCATCGAAACTGGAACATATTAAACGTTTAAGGCTTATTGCGGACAAGTTTACAAACTTTAATTTTGTTCTGCCAATGAAGGACACGCTGGAATATTTGGAAATTGTTTTGGGCGTACATTTTGAAAACGGTGAAGCATACCGGAGAAGTGAGTCAGTGAGCCAGGATTTGGCACAGCTTTTGGGTTACCCGGAAAGTTTTTTGAATTTTGGGATTTTTGAAGATTTTCCGAATTTGAAAAGGCTTTGCATTACTAAGATATTTACTGATGGTAGCTTGGTAGAATGGAGTCCTACTAGAAAGGCTTGGATAGAAGAAAATGGCAAATCAAAGGCAAAACAAGTCCATCAAGTATAATTCACGGTTTAGAAAATAAATTCAGTCTTCAGTAAATAGTTAAAATCTTAGAATTCCATGAACTATAATAGGATAATAAAATGCAATCGGTATAAGAAACGGAATATTCACACTACTTGACTGAGCCCGTTCAGACAGACTACTTAAGTCATTAATAAAAAGAACATATAGGGATGGGATGTAATTTACATAATGCAAAATGATACGTGACATATGTCTTAAATAATGTGTGTGTATATACCGTTGCAGCTAAAACTCTTTTATGTTTTATTCGTTAGTATCAATGCTCATACTCAATATTATCTATTATTCGGATAAGAGTTCCAGTCGAAAAACCGGACTGTTTTACCTTCCATTCGCCACCGTGTACTTTTTAGTAATGTTTTAATGAATATGCGATTAAGCTATGCAACTTTGTTACAACTTACGATAATGATATCTTTGCAAAAGAAAAAGGAAAACGTGCTAATTAATATGCAGGTGCCTTAAGTTGTAAGTGGTTATATTCCACGTAAAATTTAATATTATTACAGGAACAGTTAAGCAAGATGTAATGTAAACTTTTTTATTCCTTGTGCTTTTACATTGCTGTAGTCTGTTAAATTTAATAGAAAAGCTAGCTACAATAAATAAAATGTGTATGGATTTTGTTTGAAAGCAAACAAGAAACTTGTTTTTATTATGTAATCCTTGCATTTAGTATCCAAAAGCCTTTCATCCTTGTCATGTATTGCATAAGTTTAAGCATTGAAAGGAATCACAAAATATTTAGTAGTCGCATCAATATAAATTAATTTATGCATTCATTTTCTTTTGCGTTCTAGACCATGTAAGGCCAAAAAGTTTGTTTTGCACGCGTTTCTGATCGCATATCATTTTCAGAGCCATCACTGTCCTTTAAAGAGAGTAAAGCTGGACACTGGGCATTTCCGGGTGACATGAAAGGGTAGTGCTTCGTACTCACATTAACATGTTCGTAGCCACCAGCCATCTAGTCCATTTGTTTGATATACACATATTTACATTTATATAAAATGCTTTTGAACTGACTGGGAGAAAGTTGAGAATGAAGTGACTGCTGTGAAAAACTAAAAGGACAGGAAGGAAGGACATAGAAGGAAGTAGAGCAAGGAGACTAGATGCGCGTACAAAAAATGTAAACTTTTTTCTCCTTCCCCGTGTAACACTCTGCTTCACACTGGACACATGAACTAAAAGTGAAAAGTTTTTTTGAGGATTTTCTAAGGACAACAAACGACACACAAGGACCGCAAAAGCAGTGAACGATGATGATGGCGGAATATAGTGGTCATAAAAGAAAAAGATACTTTTGGTTTTTCCTTTTGAGCATCAAGCCGCAACCCTGTGTGCTGTTGTCAATATGGTTATGGGAGTGTGGCCAGAGAGAAAGCAGTGTAGATAAAATGTAGAGGGAAAAGTGAGAGAGGTCATTTGCTATACAAGTAACTCAAGTACCTACCTAACCTACCCCGACACTGGAGAGAAAAGTAGAGAAAGTGGAGATCCACTCCACCTTCTTCTCTACTTTCAAAAGGATCATCATCGTCCTTCGTTGGGAATGATAATGGCCGAGTCATCATGTCACTATGCTGCTGCACAGACAGCTACACAAAAGCAAAGTAGAAGGTAGTAACACTAAAAAGGAAAGTTTTTGCTTTTGAATACGACAAAAAAATTGTCTATCTTGCGCTTCTGCTTATTTGCGTGTGTGTGTGTCTGTTTTGCAAAAAGAAAAACTTTCTCTTAGAGAATTTGTGTGTGTGTGTGTGTGTCTGGACCTCTGTGTTTGTCCATGAATGAACATTATGCCAAAAAAGTTTGCATGTTTCCAAAATTTTCCGAGAAAGGCAACACACTTTTATAGTTTGGTTGGAAAGCCTCAAAACCCGAGAACTTAGTCAAGTGAGCTAAGCTCTGGGGGACAAAATGAAGAGAGAAAGGGAAAGATTGACAGAAAATGGAAACGGGCAGTATATATGTAGCAGTAGCAGAAGGTCTGTATGGATAGAAAAGCTGCAAAAATATAAGCAGGAAAGTTTTTTGCTTTGGGGAAAATCAGTAACATGCCATCATGATCATTATTACTCTCATGACATGAACAAGAGGAAGAACACAACATTGAGAAATGGCTAGTTTATTGTATGCATGCACATGACACACGGTAGCAGAGAAAACTTGGAAGAAAGCTTGGGATGATTTGAAGAGAGAGTGAGATTGGCAGCGGAAGAAAATGCTGGAGAAAATAATGTGCCTCGTGTGTGTTTTAATTTAATTCATCCGGAGAAAATGGCCACCACGGAAAGCAAATCTATAGACAAAAGGACACATCCTCAACAGGAAAAGTGAAAGCAGATGAGGCAAAAACAGAAAGAGGATGGTATAATGGCAGGGGAAAGTAAGCAGAAGGAGGAAAATGATGGGATAAAAAAGATAAAGAAGGAGAGAGTGGAATCAAAAGGACTTTTCTAGGATTTTGGGTCATCATCATCAGCAGCAACAAGGACCATTGCCACACTACCCATTATATATTATCGCAGGAGCATAAGAGATCTCTTTTCTGTATGCATTCATCTTGTTGGTCCTTTGATTCACTTTCTAAGTTGAAGTGTAATATAATATCAAGTTTGGTTGCGCAAGCAAAAACTTATGGGCTTGTGTGCTCTGCTGCGTGGGCTGTGAAATGAAGAAGAAGAAGGGAACAAAGCGGATGGAAATTTTCTGGAGCACCAACACAGACACGAACCTACACACTTGTTAACTTTCCTCAAGAGAGAGAAAGTAAAATGAATAAGAAAAACTCTTGAGAGACTAATAGGGCGAAAGTAGGAAGGCAGACTGCTGACAATAAAGAAAACAGAGTAGCATAGATCTATTAATTATTGTACAAGATTATTAAAATGTTGGAGTAGTCAAAAGGAAATGGCAAATGGGAAGATTTTTCCTACGCTCGCCCACCTTCTGTTAGGATCCAACAGAGAATCTAATATCTCATTAAATTGAGGAAAAAAATCTGCTTCTGTTTGCATGCTTTCATCCATCTACTTTCTCTAGATAATATTCTGAAAGTTGCTGAAGTAGCAAATAAAATAGGGAAAAGAAAGTGAAAGCAGAAAAAAGTAAACCATTTTATTTTGAAGATTTGTATATATGCCACCTGTACATATACCTGAGCAGTAAGTAGTAATAATCCGCACATACGTAAAAATTTAGTTCTTTCTTTCGCCCACTTTTTCCGCTGCTTTCTCCTTCAAAAAGAAAGTTGGAGAAAGAGAAATTTATGTAAGAAGCAGGAAATGAAGTTGTGCTTCGTGCTCATCCTCTTTTCTCTCCGTTTTCCAGTACAACAGGCACTGTTGCTTTCCTTGAGTTCAACTTTCTGCTGGGCGTAATACGTAATACAATCAGTGCCAGAGTACAAGAAAGAAGAATGAGAAGCCGATGAAGAGCTCTAGTAATACAATACAAACGAAGCATACAAAGCCAGCAAAAGAATTTTTTTCTTAGAAGCAGGAAGTAAGTTCGACTTTCTCCAGAAGATCCAGCGCCGTTAATCTCTGCTCATTGAACCGACACACACATACACACACAAGGCAACAGACAAACTCCAGTGGAAAAAAGTCCTGAGAGGGGGAAAACGGAGAGGATTCTCAAGTTGGAGGAAATTCATCGCCGTCGTCGCACCACTTGCTTTGCTTTGAAATGTTGGAGAAAGTTTTTTGTGCTTTCTCTGCTGAAACAATTTTCTTTCTTTCTTGTTCACAATTTGAACAGAATGAGTGTTTAGAAAGTTAGAAAAGTAGCTTTTGGTGAGAGCATAATGACGGTAATATGGATAAGCACTGAAAACGTAGAGAAAAAGAAAAATATTTTTATTTTTACAGAAGGAAATTGCTTTTGAAAAAAAGCTTGAAGCAATCCAAAAAGGAAAAGTTTCAACTTACCGTAAATATTTCTTATGAAAGCATTACCGACTGGTAATGGTATTTGAATAATTTTAAAGTACATTAAAAATAATACTCAAGAAATGGGCATTACTTCTACTAGCAGGTTCAATTGACTGGGTAGACGCATGATGATTATTACAATAAATAAAAGTAACTGTGTAGGTTTTATTCTGCTGTATGCGATTGTATGAATAGGTAATAATTCTTTAGTACTAAGCGCTTGGTATGCTCTTTCATTTATCTTACGTGAAGTTGAAAACTGGAGAAGAAATTGATTAAAATGCATAAAAATTCAAAATTATACTTTTAATCAATTTTATTGTGAAACATTTTCAAGTTGACACAGGTACAATTGAATTTAAATAATAAATAACAAGACAACTCCTTTGAACATTCAAATGATTAGGATTATTGCAAAAAGTTCATTGTAACCAGAATCAGATGGAAAGTGGTGGTTTGAGGGTCAGACGGAAGTGTCATTGACTGGAGGGACAAGCGTAGCATTTCCAACTGGAGGCAAAAGGGTTGTAGAGTTTCCAACTGGAGGCAAAAGAGTTGTAGAGTTTTCTCCTGGAGGGGCCAGCGTTGTTCCATTTCCTGGAGGGATCGGTGTTGTTTCATTCCCTCCTGGAGGGAAAGGCGTTGTTTCATTTCCAGGAAAAGGTGTCGTCCAATTCCCGGGGATAGGTGTCGTTCCATTACCAACAGGCGTGGTTTCATTCCCGGGGAAAGGCGTCGTTTCGTTCCCGGGGAAAGGTGTCGTTTCGTTCCCGGGGAAAGGTGTCGTTTCGTTCCCGGGGAAAGGTGTCGTTTCATTACCAACAGGCGTCGTTTCATTACCTGGATTAGGCGTTGTTTCATTCCCGGGGAAAGGCGTCGTCCAATTCCCTGTTCCGTTGACTGGAGGTTCGAGCGTAGTTCCATTCAATGGAGGGACTTCTGTTGTACCGTTAGTTGAGCTGTTTGTCGAAGTTTCGTTTGATAGTGGATATGCACTGGTGATTGGAAGCGTTGCTCCAACGGTGACCAGCACCACCACAAGAAAGGCGAAAAATTTTGCAGAACACATTTTGAAAAAAGTAATTTTTCGAGAAATAAATGCGGAAATTTTAGTCGCATTCAGTTTTGGAAATTCCGTTACATGTTTGCGGTCAATGTCAATACAAATTCAAATGCTACTATAAAATGAGATCAAGATTAGAATCGCAGGCTGATAAATTCGGGGTTTGTTGCTTGGCGCAAAACAAAGCGAACAAACAACTTAGCAAAATGGAATTTCCATTTTGTAGGAAGCCGATTAGCTCAAGAAGGGTAAGCGCTGTATCTCTTCATCGCGTCTGAGCGCTTTAATAAATGAATATACCTGTGTTAATTTCTCTAACAGATTCCATTTAAATTAACAACATAATTAAATTAGTTCTTTAATTTTATCCCACTCCAGATTTCTGTCACTTTTATCCCAGTCACATAATAGTGACAATAAATGTCACGCCACACCCGCCGCGATATTTAACATCCTAATGTACAAAACTACAGAATCTAGTTTCCAATGAATTTCTGTCAAGCCCACAACACTATATTTTATCAGGAATTATTTTTTGATAGACTGTGGCCTTCAGCTGAAAATCTAAGTCAAGGACTAAACTCAGCTCCAAACTCGAAAACACTTCAACATTTTTGTTTTCCACAGTGACATCTTCTCCTGCGCATTATCACATTGCCTCTGCCTCTCTCACTTCCTATTTTTAGCCTTCTTTTCTGACAAGAGGAAAATCAAGCCAAATCCAGTTTGCTTGTTTGTGTCCACCTACGCAATCATTTTTGCCATAAAACTTATATCGCCCACTGGTAAATATTTCATTTTTCCCATTTTAGCCACCACTATACCATCATGTTTCAATTTCCTTTCATCTTTTGCGTTTCTGCTTATTCCCCAGAAGTAGCTTTTGTTAAGCGCTCCACATTCCACACGCCAAAGATTTTAGGCCGCTTGTTATGATTCCCTTCCAATGCCAAACATCTCCACGTTTTCCCCTGAATTCTCACCCTCTCTTATCTCAAGGCTTGACTTTCGACTTTTCACTCTGCACAATAGTAACTTGGTATGCAAAACAAACAACAAGCTCGCATCATTATCATTTATTACGCAAAGCCATTTTCCCCAAATTACTTGTGCAAAATTTTCCATGTATGGCTTCTCTTGGGACACTTTGAACAAAAACAGGCGCCACCTCTTCTTTTCACTCGCTCCTGTAATTTACAAGCATTTCACTTCTCCCAACAACACATCATCAGGTCTTCTATTCACAAATCTCTGCAGACAAAAGGGTCCCTCTTCTAATTTTCCCTGCTTGTTTATATAGTCGTCACCCCTTTCAAAACCCTTTTTTTACTTGGTTCTTTCCTCTTTGAATAAAAAACTCAATCCACCCACGGGAAACAACCCTGTAGGTCTTTTTCCCACTTGGAAAAAACAAACAAGCAGACAAACACAATCAATCTTTTCATTTTTACATGCCTTTCTTATCATTTTCCTGTCAAAATCTACTTTCTCCCCAGAGCATCTTCCAGAATAACAGCAATTCATTTTATTATACCCAAAGTCACATTATGTACATGTTTCTCTATTTGCATTTCCGCTTTTCTTTCTCCTTTTCTTTTCAGCAAATCCAGTTCCTATGTACAAAATGTACTTGCTTTTCTAGTTCATTTTGCCATCTTTCTCCGCCCAGTGAAGAGTCTCAACCACTCTCAACATTTTGCCAGTTGAACAAACTGGGAACAAACAGTAAATTTATCATAATCATCATAATATCATCCCATTTCCCTGTGTTTACATATAGCTTATTAGCCTCGCTTTCTTCTCCAGTCTTGCTTTTCCCCGGACACTTTCTCCTTGCCGGGGATGTATAGAGTCTAAAGCAAAGCATTATACATTGCGCAATGGATCATCATCATCAGAATAATATTTTATACGAGAATACCCATCTCCTCCTACACAGAAAGCTAAAGCTATCATGTTTTCAACACAAGCTATAATGCTCAAAGCGGCTTTTCCTTGTTTAGCAGCAGCAGTAGCAGCACACATGTAACCCAAAACCGAGTAAAAAGTGCTACCAAAAGTGAAAGTCAAGCCAGGCCGGCACGTAATTAGATTTTATGATCCACTTGGTAGCAAATCAAACGCAAAGTGTAGTAATTTATATGTTGATTCTTCTTATGGACTACGCAATAACACACAGCCCGCAACATAATATCCTGCATTACGCAAGAAGAGATCACAGGGGTATTTTGCATGGGTAGCCACATATCAAATTTCACCATTAAAACCTCCAATTCTACTTTCATGAATAATTTTTTACTTGGCTTTGTGCAGAGTGAAAGCTATATTCGTTTGATGCTTGGCTGATGATATGGAATGGAGAGAAAAAGTGATAGATGGTCAGGTCGTTTTTTTCTTCTCCTTTGCAAAAAAATCTAATATCCTGTAAGCAAGTAGCTGTTATTTTCTGTGTGGTCTTATATCGTGTCCATGTTCACATAATAGGTTTCTTCAGAAAGAAAACAAGATGCAAGCACGATATACAACAACAAACACGCAAATAAAAGGAATGGGCTAATTTTTCTTCATTAAAGTAAGCACACAAGGGAAACTTTTTATACTTTTTTTCGGGGCTGATGAGAAAAACTGCAAAAATATTATACCCTGGCTAATGGAGAAAGTGGAGAAAAAGGGCAACAACATAAAATATAGTATTTCGTGCGTGGAAAAAGATTTTTTGCTTGTGTGTGTTGAGTGTATACCTACTTGTATGTATTGCTTCCAAGTTCGAAGAAGCATCGATCGTAATTTCTTCCACTTTGTCCCCGTCACAAGAAATAATATCATCGACTGAAGCACAACAAAAGGCAGCAATAGTAATAATATTATTTGTAAAAGGCGATCAAAAAAGTGATCCAGATACGGAGAAAAGGATACAAGATAATCCATTTATTTGCGCTCATGCAACCAGCTATAACATTATAACATTGATGACAAACATGACTTGGCACTTTCTCCTTTTTCCCAAGAAAATGAATATACTTTTGTGTGTGACTTTCTCCTTATTCTAAATGGTAGGTATAAACCTGCAGCAGCTGCTGGTATTGGTGCTGCTGGCGCTGAAAAAATTGTAGAGTGATGATGATAACATGACAAGAGAAAGTGGTGTAAAGTGCTGGCTTATGAGTTCCATCATGGCAAATATGATCCTATAACCGATTATTATGTATGGATTGTGTAGCTATGAAACTTTTCAAAGGAGAAAAGAAGTGGCTTAAAATTGCATTCTTAGAAAAAAATGTGCAAACTTTTCTTTTTCTTCTTTAGCAGACCACATACCAGTTATCTTTTTTTTCTGTTGTGTGTGTTATGTGTTGTCTGTTGCTGCTTCCAAAAATAGCCCAAGTTGTAGCACACAAGGCATATGTATAGAATGAGAAAAAGAAGAAAAAAGATTTATTCCTACTTCAATTTTCCACTCAAGTGAGCATCCCCACGAAAAGGAAGAAAGGAGCCAGAAAAAAAGAATGAAAAGCAGAGAATGTTTTAGTTTTGGATGCGAGGTAAGCAAAAAAATTTGGAAAATTATATGATATTTTTGTGTGTATACCTTTTATAATAATTCTACAAAGAGTAGACCAGCAGCAGAGCCATTATTATTAGAAAAGGCACGCAAAAGAAGAAAAAATAAGAATAAAAATTCATGCGAGAAGAAAGCACAAAAAACTTTCTCTTTTTTGGTTATTGTGTGCGATAATGTTACACAGCAGTACAAAAAGCACAATGTATATGCCTAAATGCCATCACTTACAGTAGGAAAAGAGAGAAAAACAAGTTGACAGAGAAAGTGGAAGTGCCGTTGGAAAAGTGTGAAAGTGGAGAAGAAAATTGGAATAAGGTGGATAATACACAAGCTGTTGGAGCACTTTTCTTCTTCTGATCCTTCACACCATCATATACTATCCATCCAGCACAATCCAAGCCAGAGCACTTATCAAAGAACACGACACCCCTTCTTCAAAAAATAGAAAGAAAGTTACGTGTGTCTGTATGAGTGAGTGTGTGAGGTGGAATGCGTATTATTTTCTTGAAGCCTGTTGCCTCTTCTATTCCTCAACGTGTCAAGCCAAGCCACAAAATACGTATAAAATTTTTTGCAAAGGAGAAAGTTTGTCTTGGTGTTGTTCTTCTTGCCGAAAAAATGATAATCGTGCCTAAGAGCAAGCAAACAAGCTTTGCATTCTTTTTCAGACAGGCTTTCACCCTCTTGTCTAATGTCGGGTTTCAATTTTCACTTGGATTTTTGCTTTCTCTTTGAAAAAAAGAGTTCTTTTTAAGGCAACGTCATGTTTTTTTGGGAAAACAAAAAGGATAAAGATGCGACGATGAGGATAATGGTGATGAACCAGACACACACAGAGACCAGCACTTGGGGAAAAATTAGACAGGAAAAGAACATTTTGTCTAAAGAAAATGATCGTTTTGTTCTTTGGAGAGGTAGTATAGTGGCGTAAGTGTGTGAAAAGAGAAAGTATCTTGATCATATTATTATTACGCTTGTCTGTCTCTGCTTCCAGCCATACCACACACCATTCTCCGCAGGTTGTTCAAACAAAAAGGCGGTGATAAAATCCTATATTATACGTAACAACAAGGCAGGGAGCTGGGTAATAATAATGGCTGTGTCATAAAACAGCACCTTGGAGCAAAAAGCTGTGGATAATATGACAGAAGCTGAGAGACTTTTCCCAAACTTTTTATTTTATTGTGGGTGTATGTTTGTCTGTCGATTGTCTATGTGGGCAAGTGAAATGAACAGCGCGTATCATCCCCGACAAAATATTTTGTGGAATGCTAATGCAAACAAACTGGTTTTTTTGTACTGGTTTATACTGAGAATGAAGTGTGGGCAAAAAGAGAAAAAAGTTTTTAGGTGGTGGTGGCGTTGCTACCCATATCGCCTACACAAAACTCATCCCACACATAAAAATATTTATATGGCCACCTCGTTCTTCCTTTTTGAAAAGGAATAGAAAAGCCAATGGAAATTTTATGGAGAGCGAAATGGAAATCCAAGTGAACATAATATAGTTTGCTCCGTGTGTGCTTGCTTTTGCTTTCTCTTTTCTTCTGTGACTGTACAAAAGCACAAGAGAGGAGAATGATGCATTGATTGTCACAACATTTATTGCTTCATGGAGCTTTCTCCGTGTCTGTGTCTGCTGCTTCAACAGAGCTACTAATAAATGTACATGCATACAATAATATATTTTGTTGTAAAAATTGAGGTGGGTATTCCCCCGAGGTAGCCACACTTCAAAATTCAGCCCCTGTAACATTTTCATTCCTTTCCCTGAGAGCTTTTTACTTATCAATAAACCGGAAATGGGTTTTTGGGTGAAAGTTTGAAATGTTTTAAAAGCTTTCCCGCTTCCTTTTCAGACCCGTAGAAATAGACTTACAGTTATACATTCGTTTTTGCAAAACATTTGGGCTAAGTAACAGGGTCGTTTCTACACGGTTTACGACATTTTGGGGAATTTGTAGCTACATAACTGCCTCGTGTAAAAAAGAGAGCTCAGGGTTGCCTGTATTTTATAGAGATGATAAGACAGTTATATATTCCCTTTTTTGTGTCCTTTTCTCTGTTCCCCT
This sequence comes from Entomobrya proxima, assembly GCA_029691765.1. Classification (NCBI taxonomy): domain Eukaryota; kingdom Metazoa; phylum Arthropoda; class Collembola; order Entomobryomorpha; family Entomobryidae; genus Entomobrya; species Entomobrya proxima. Next base: position 1,025,015 of record CM056168.1, read on the forward strand.
CCCCCTCGTCTTCTGTTCCCCTGTCTCTCTTTTCTCCGAGCACATTAAATACAACTAACTCTAGACTAGTTTCACCTCCTCCTCTGCACTTTCTCCCAGCTTTTTTTGTACGTTAACGTCCCCACTAAAAAAGTATGGCTCTTTAAAAAGGGAATATGTTTCATTCGCCGCTTGATTCATTGGTAGCTGATAATCTGCTTAGGAAGAACAATGGATAGAGGTGGCTTAGTAGTCGGCCGATGAAACAGATTAAAGGTCGGTAAATGAAACAGGTAGTACTAAAAGTACCTACTCACACAATTTTCACTTAAAGTCAAGTTTTTATACATATTCTGTACTGTAGTTTTTTAAAGATATTATTTTGAAACTATAAGGTTGTTGTGCCTGGAATTTGTACATAAAGCTATCGTATGCAATCGTGCCGAGGTTGTCCTCGTATAAACTTACAACCACGTGAATTTCGTGAATTTTATTTAGTCAAAGCAATTGATTAGAAAATAATTCAGTGACAATTGTTTTTGTACCGCTCAGTTTTGTACCAAAATGCGTCTATGTTGGTATAAAAAATAATACTTCACAATTTAGGTGTAGTGGTACTACTGTGTTTGTGTTTTTATCCAACATAGTCCTAATAATTTTTAGGAACTAGGTTGCAAATAAACATGATCAAACCTTGTAAATTATTTGAAAAATATAATTGATGCAAAACCACAATTTTGTCTGAACAGTAGTCGCTGTGTATCGTCGTCGTCGCATGCATATGACTTTGAACAAGCAAGCAGTAGGCCCTGTGACACGATGGAACGAATTCTATGTAGTACATAGTCAACGTCCACGTTAGGTACACAGTATTACCTGACGTGGACTTGCCTTGTTTTGCATACACGTTAACCGATTCCATTGTTCTCTTAAGCAGATTATAAGTACTTAGATTAAGGAGATTTACAGCGGTTGACGGAACACTCGGTCTCCGAAACGCTACCTAAAAAGGTAATCCTGGCTTTTTTGCATCATCATATTTATTTTTCTTGTAAAGTCACCCCTCTATTTACACACAGCTTCATTTTCTGTCTGTAGTGGTCCTCTTTATTTCTTTTCAGAGAAAAAAGTAGAGAAAGTGGAGCACTATACAAATACCCATTTTATTAGAGAACCGTTTTTATTATATTTTTCGCCCTTTTCATTTTGATCATCATTCATTGCTCTTTATTTTCTGGAAAGAGAAAGGGAGAGAGAGAATTGTATCTAAATTGAATTTCACCTTTGACTTTGCCTCTCTTTCTCTTTCTGCCTCTTTCTCTTCTTTTGGCTAGTTCGTATCATCTAATTTAATCACACACAAGCAAACCAGTCGCTTGTGCTCTTTTTAATTAATCCATTTAGCCGGGCACAGACAAACACACACTTCACAGAAAAGTGAACAAGCAAAGCAGACAGAGAGAGCACACACGTAATATTATCTAATATCTTGCTTTCATCTTGTGTGTGTGCCCTTTTGCCCATATTTATTTTCACAAGAGGGTAACCCTCCATTTTTCTGGGTAGTGGGGTGTGCGACTTTTTAAAAAATGCAAAAAACGAGTGCAAAAGCAAAAGGCTATGAATTCATCTTTTCATTTTCAGACAGCTCTTTTTCAAGAGACGCTAGGAGTCGAGTGATGATGGTGGAACAAAGAGCTTTTTACATTAATTTTAGTGGAAAGTAGAAAGCAAAAGGGGAAAAGAACGTTTATGCTAAAAAGCATGTATTCCCTGCGTTGCTATTTTTTGGCGTGGAACGGTTTTCAACTTTTCAAAGCTTTGCATTCTCCATTTCCACTTTCCCGTTTTTGTCACCCTTTTCCAGCGTCCTGTTCTTGTGTAATGTAATACCCCACGTTTTTCCGCTACTGATGCTATAATCATGATAATGGTATGGTGTGTGGTGTAAATTCTAACTCTCCAGTTTCCCCAATTTCCTTCCACTTCCACCACCTCCAGCACCAACTCAGGTAAAATTGTGCAAAGGGTAAATAACCCAACAGCACAAAAAATAACAAAAACAGCAAAAAAAATCTACACTTTTTGTGTGTGTGGCTGGCACAAAAGGAAAGTAAAACTTTCAGCAGAAAATCAGCCATCTATCTTGTTTTTCAGCTGCTTGTGCTCTTTTTCCGTATGCATTACATTCATGTTCCTCTTTACATGAATTTCCCATTCAGAAGATTGCTTGCCAGCATTACATGCATGCATTATTATTACACGGAGAAAGCAGCTCTAGAGCACATCAGCTCAGATGGAGAAAAGAATAGGCGTGCAGCTTTTATACTTAAATATTTTCCATTCAAGGCACAAAGAGAGAGAGAGAGAGAATGCAGCTTGAAAGATAGGTACATAATATTTTCAAGCCAAACATACCACCAGATATACATATTTCCATCTTTGAAAAACAGCAGCAGCTTTTTCTTTCGTAATCGTTTGTAACCAACTTACGTAGTGTATAATAGTGAGAAGGAGCAGCAACATGGCTTTCCTTTTTTAAAGGCAAGAATCGATATGAGCCATCACGCAACTCCTCTCTCTTGTTTCTATCTCCCTATGACTCCGGCTTATAAAAAAGTGTGCTTATATATTCTAGTGTGAATCTTTTGCCTATTTTTTCCTGTATATTTTTCTCCTCCACCTATAAACATGTATGCATATTACACAATATTATTGTATTAAGTGTGTACACAGCCAAAGCTATGGAGCAAGGCTAGTACATGCTTATATTGGAGAGGGAAAATGGGCAAAAGAAAAGAAATCAATATTGGAGAGCAAGAGAGAAAATCTTCAGCTTGTGTGCTTCTTTTCTCTTTCCTTTGTGCTCTGTGTACTCTGTGTACATATTTGTACATGCATAATAATCTATTAGATATTTTCCAGGGAGAAAGTTGTGTACACAATATATACACAGTAGACACGGTAATCAAGCATTGAGCATCTAACAAGAAGGATGATCAGTAGCAGAGGCAGCAGCATCAGTACCAATTTTTTTTGTGCTTGTCGGCAATGCCATATGTATCGATATGCTGTATGCTTTCTCCAAAAGCAAAATGAACGGTTTTTTTGTTATCTTGACACTGCTTTGCGCTTTCTCCGGCATTTGTGTGTGTGCTACAGATGCATAAAGTATTTGAAAGGAAAAAGCATATTTTTTCCTGGTACATGGGCATACGGCGGATACGGGTACTGCATCCTTCCTGCTTTTCTAGAAGCTTTGTAATAAGCTGCTTGTATCTCGGCACCAGCAGCAAAAACATGTCATTTTGAATGTGGGGGCTGTACAGAGGTATTACGCAAAAAAGTATGGCCCTTTTTATGGGGACTTTTTCCTGCTGCTTTTACAACTGCAGCGGCTGCTTTTTTATCCTGCCTCCAAGCAGGGCTGTTGATGATGCGGGGGTACTTAACTTGCCTTGAAAAATGGAAAGTTCCGGGTGCTTAGCGCAAAAGATGACTGTCTCTGTTCTCTCTGTATGAATCATTACGTGAATGGGAAAAGTAGGCACAGCCAGAAAAACTTTCCGGTGTGATTGGGAACAGTCTGGAAAGCTTGTATGGCTACATGTGCAGTTCAAAGGGTGACAACCCTTTTCAAGTACCCTCTCGGCTGCTGCTGCAGAGACTAGAGAGACGGTATTAGTAGCAGCAAAAGCGGCAGCAGCTGTGCTTTCTTCTACTTTTCGGATGCTCATTCTATTTCTCTGGACTTTTGTGTTCTGATGCTCAAGAAGTACATTATGGAAAATGGGTGGTTGGAAGTGTTATCTCTGGACACTTGGCTCCATTCCAGGCAAAGTGTGAAGAGAAAAAGAAGACAACACAACAAGTCCTTAACACTCTGACTGACTAGTACCAGCAGCAGTGTGCTAGTGGTATCATCGTAAAAATAAAATCCCTTCAGTTGTCTCATCCCTTTCTACATTGTACTGTACGTTTTCAAGAAACCAATAGCCATTTTGAAAATGGTACTGGAATTGGAATGTAGGCAAAAGTACAGCTTGACTTTATCTATGGCGTATATTATGCCGCCAAGGCTATGCGCCATCAAAAAGCAAAGCCTTTTTTCTTTCCATTTTCACTTTCTTTCAAGTCATTCACAAAAAAAGAGAAAGCAGAGGGACACAAACAGAGGCACAACCAAGTGTGCAAAGATCTTCGTGCTTTCTTTTCTCTGAAATGATGCTCAATGTAGCAAAAAAGACAAGTGCATGGAGAACAGCAGACACACATGAACATGATCGCTAGCTAGTGTAGAATGTCGTCGTTTTGGTAAGAAAAGGAGAAGGAGGAAAAGTAGCATCAAAAGAAAAATAAGCTGGTTGAGTGCTTCTTTCTTCTTCTTCTTTTCTTGTTGTTGAAATTGAAGGAGAATGTAGAAAAAACGTAGTATTTTGTGATGAAAAGTGTGGGAGGAAAAAAAAGATGATACTGTAAGGAGCATGGAGAAAGCGGTGAAGAAGAAACGGGAGATAGGTAAAAGATAGACACTTTTGCTGGTACAAAGTCACCGAAAACTTTATACAGCTCTGACCTGTCAAATAAGCTTCCTCTAATGCTTTATGTGATATGATGTCCTTCAAAAGGCAAAGTGAAAAGCAACCAGAGAGAACATAAATAATATGTGGGAAGCGTTCAATTATTCATCTGAACGGAGAAAAGAAAATATATTTTTTTAACTGCTGGGGGCCAGGCTAAAGGTTCATAGACACATTAATCCAACCATAAACACAATTTCCTTGAGAAAGAGGAAGAAATAAAGCCGGTAAAACAATTTACTATATTTTTTGAGATGCAAGCCAGCGTGTATTTTTGTTGGCTCTGGAGGAGGAAGGATATAGAGAGGGAGTGAAAGGTGAGAGAAAAACAATTATTTATTTTGGCTGGGAAAGAAAGCAGATTCCGTGTTGGTTTTAGTGTGGGGCCAGAACAGCAGACCAGAGAGTCCGGTAAAGTAGTTTAAGTGAATAGTTCTCAAGAAAAGTATAAGGGCGAATTTTGTGAGTGGGAGTTTTGTAGGTTGTTGTTCTTCTTGGAGGGCTATATGGCTATCCTTATGGGCTGTTGTTCATATAAATGACTCTGTGTGCTCATGTTCTTCTCTGGATGATGATCGCTGTAGTAGTAGCAAGTTGTAGTACTTACATGATCACTCTCTCTCCTTTTTCTGCTGCATTGCATGGATGAACTATGCTTTTGAGTCATCCTTCCACAGTCCAGCTCAGAAGTACAAAAGCATTTAAAGCAAAAGAGAGACTCAAGTTTTTGTTCAAGCCGAAAACCCATCCATGATGCTTTCCATTCACATTCCCCATGCCCGTTTGTACGTGTAGTGCAGTACATTAAAGTATAGCGGATAGATAGGTTTCTTACTCGCACAGCCTTTTTCAGACAGAAAAAAGGTACTTTAATGCCTTGTCTGTTTCTCCCTGTGCTTATGTCTGCCTCTGTAGTATAGCAGATCACCAGTGGAGGTCTACTGCTGCTTGCTTCTGCTGTTGCACAAGACATGAGACATGATCATGAGAACGCGATAGCAAAAAGCCTAGGAACATCCAAAAGTAGAAGCAGAAGGAACTGGTAAGCGTAAAGTCCAAGTCTCCGTCTTTTTCAACTCTCCAGCTACACAACTGCTGCACAGCAGACGTGTGTACGTATATCTTGATTGAGAAAAAAAGGGAAAAACTAAGTTTTCTGGTCTATCATTTTGATGTACATGGTGGAGTGTAGTACATACGTCAAGACAGAAAAAAAGTTGGAAAAAAGAGGAATGAAGCATTAAATGGTAGTGTGTAGTACATGGACATAATGGAATGGAGATAGATGCACACATAAACACATAAGCAGTTGAACATTCTCTCCCTTTTGTACTTTTTGAGCCAGTGCACCAGGCTCATTTGTTGGGTACACATATACAAACACGGAGTACATTTATAACTTTGCACGTAGGAATAAAAAAATGTTAATGCTGAGTACATGGAAAAATGCAGGCAGCAGCAGTGCAGTGCAAGGATAATTCAGTATTAAAAGCATACAAGCAAGCACTCAGAGCCATTAGTTCACATACGGCAAAATAAAACAGAAAAGTTAGTCATCATCAGACTCGTTGCGAGATGGTCATTCATGGGTGAGTATAGAAAAAAAGTGTAATAAAGTGAGTTTCTGTTGTTTGTTGTGGACTGGACAGTAAAAATGTTTTGAAGGAAAAAGGGATGGTTATGAGCCACACAGCACTGGGGATAAACTAGAGAGATGATGAAGTTGGTGCCAAACCGAAATAAAAAATGTTTTTTCTGAGAAACAAGAACACAGAGAACAAGATAGACAGGCAATGGAACAAGAATGATGACATGATAATAAGTGTTGTGAATGGTCATCGCGGTTCTCTGTCTCTGTACACTGTAGAGAGACATACACAATAAGCAATTGTTAGGTACAAATAAGTAGCAAGTTGGTGAAGAAGGGATAATTGAAATAAAAATCATATGAAACTCATCATCACTCTCTGAACACAGCACACTATGTGCAATGACCAATGAGTCAAGTTGAGAAATTGAATAACGTTTTTTGGGTGTCTGTTTATTGGATAAGTGCACAGTGTGCACACGAAAACAAGTTGAGTGACAGAAGATGCAAAAAATCAAGTAGTAATAATGATCCTCGTTGATCAAGAAATATTTGAATTGAATGAATAACAGCTTATTTCTCTATCTCTCTGCAAAATGAAGCAGCAGGCGACAACGCGAAGAACGACTAAACAGAATAAATATACCATTAACAAAGTGACATTCACAACAACAACAGCAAGGCTGCAGAGTGCCAGCAAACTGCAAACTGGTTGCTGGCTTGTAGAAGAACAAGAAGTTAAAAGATTATTGTAAAAATATTGCTTTGTTAAATGAAAATGAACACTGAAAGTGTTGCGTTATGCAAGTGCAGAAGTGAACTTCATTAAGACATCCACACATTTTTGTATATAAAGAGCATCATATCATCAGCAACAGTAATTTTTTTGCCACATGAGAATAATAAAAAAGCATTCAAAAATCTTAGAGTGTGTGTTTAAAAGAGTGCAGTAAATTACTGATCTTATTATTACGTTGCAGTACACAGTGAGCCAAGAAAAAGGTAAAAAAATTTAAAATGATGTGAGTTTTAATGATCCTGATGATAGGTACTTAGCAAACTGCTCTTGCTTGAAGGATAAAGCTATTTAGCTATTTAAACAAAAATATTATTCATAGAAGAGGATGAGTTATGATGTGAGTGGCCACAGAATTCTCATTCATTCGTCAAGTCAATCGTGATCATCAGTTTCATTTAGAAATTCTTATCCTCATAAGCTTATGTACAGAGGCAGAGAGCAGGAATATTTGTCTAGTAACTGAACTGAGCAAGTTGTGAGCGTTAATTTATTTGACTTGACGCTGTGCTCCTATTGTGATATATTTTTGGCAAGGGTTGTAGTGAGTGCACACTGCATGCACAAGCATTTTTTATGCAAAGGGGCAACGTAGTAGAAGCTAAAATTTCAATAATAACTGCAAATACTCAAATAGTTTGCAAAAATAGTGTAAATTAACTAACCAGTTTGCTTAGTGCGTCTGCACGTTTTAGAAATTTGTTTTAATTGTTTAGTCATCAGTCATCATTTTTAAACAGATAGAATGCATATTCAGGTAAATATGAAGACAAAGTTAACAAGACAATTAAGCAGAGAGCCAAATTATCTAAATGATAGCTTTATCTTTTAACAGACAGAACAAATGAGTTTATTTACGGAAAGAATTAGTAAATTGGTCATTCTGAAGAATAAGAATCAATTAGCGGCTTAATAAGTTATGTTTCCTTTTGTAATTCAATTGTCTAACTGTGTGTGTCCTTTTCTTTGTGTGTTTAACGATGTAGGTGTCTATTGTTCCAGTGAGCAGACCAACCACATGACGAAAACGGAATAATAATAATTGAAAAAATGCAGGTTACATTTCATTCCGGATCTCATTGCTGCTTACTTGAATAAGCCATGACAAGGAGTTAAATTATTAAATAGTTTGTGTGTCTGCGCATTTGAAAATACATTTTTAAAGCAACACAATCAAAATGAAATTAATGACAAGTGTGAAGCAGTGAACGTGATTCTAAAAATACAAATTATTATTCAGTTGTGTTGTTGGTGGAGTTTTTGCTATTTTGTATCGATCGCGGATCGATTACAAAATACTGATTTATCCATAAGTAGGAAATTGATTCAGAGAATAGCGTTTCGCTGTTCTGCTCGCGCTTTCAATGAAAATGTCACGGAGAGGAGATTCTACGCGGGTCTACAATGTAGCCGTTGTAGGTCTATCCGGTAAGCTACCATTTTCATTGCATAATTTTCCAATTAGTTTTAGTCATTTGGTGACTTGCTGATGACGCGTTTATTTTTGGAATTGTTATGAAATAAGGCATATCGGTTTACACAGAAAAAACCAAATGGATTAAGTGACAACCTTAAAATGAAAAGTCATGGGCAGAGGTTATATTTAAAAAAGAAGTACGTCACGTCATAAACCTATAAGTGGACATTTTTAGATTGGTATAACTTTTTATGGTAAACAAGTGAAGGTAAAGCCGTTTCCGTTCTTGCTCATTTTCATCTAATCTATTATTCCCTCTTGTGTGGTATGCAAATGTAAGCCAAATAAGTAGCGAAGCAGATTGCGATTGCATTCCTGTGTCTCTTGCTGTCTTGTGAACTCAAACAGCTTGAAAAACGGTTTCACATCTGACATTTCGTTAACTACTTTCTTCCTTTCTTAGTCTAGGAAAAAATACAATATTAATTCCATTCCTTGTGTTCTTTTGACATTCCTTAGCAAACACGTAAGTACAAAGTCATAACAAAAGCAGCACACACAGCAAGCAAACAAGAATGAAAAATGGAATGGCAGTTCATACAAAAATAATGATGACAGAACAGAGCTTAGTGTATTTATTCAAGCAGCATAATATTTTGAATGCAACCGATGCAAAATGCAAATACGCTTTTGAAAAGACTAGATAAAGGTTTTTATTTGTTCCCATACAATTATATACCATTTGGGTTAGATCTAAGCATTAGATACATACTTAATTGAGAGATATACATGCAAATAGAAAAAACCCACACAGTATATTATATTTTATCCATTGTTGATTTGAACAACATTCTTGTTAATATTTTTTATCCAAAGGAGCATTCACTTCACACCAGTTTTATTCTGACAAAATCAAAAGTTAACTGAAAAAGTGCACACACAATTGACTCAACATACCCAACTCGGTTTTTTTATTTCTGGTTGTACTTGTTCAGTTTCCTGTCATTATAATGGCTGCACCGGATATCATTCAACCTCTCTCTGTCTTTTGTACCTAGTCATCATTGTACTTATGCCACCAAACATTTTACCACAAGCTCTGTGCTCTTCTAGCAGCATTGTCGACTCTTTGGCTTGTTGTTCGGCAGTTGGCTCGGCATACCTTAAGCGTCAGTCTGGTGTCTGTTTATTCTACAATTTTTTAATACACTCCCAGTCATTCGTTGGTTATAAAAACCAAAGGAATATCTCCACTTACGGACAATTAGGCATTTGCACACCTTTTTTGATCTGTCCCCCTTGTAATTAGCTTGCTAACTAGGCTTGTTTACTCAAAAGGACAACAGCCTGATCAACTGACTGTGTCACAGTCATGTCATAACTGCTTATTTCGTTTTTGTCATTGATTCATCATCCTCATACAGCAGAAAAGATACAGTCAGAGAGAGAAAACCGCAAAGTTTTTCACTTTGCTTGCTCAGGCGAATAGATGGCTGGGCCATTCTCTGTGATCATGTCATGTATATATTCATTCATCATCATCATGAATGTATGTACGTTACCGTTGCTGCTAGTATGACGCTCTGACAAAGACCAACAAAATGTCTATATATAGCTGACTCTAATGACGATAATAATATGACAGCCTTTTTCTAAGCTTGGATAGTTTTTATTAGGAAAACTCAAACTCGCCATATGTCACCACTCTAAAAACATTCTTCTTCTGCGCTTCTCCTATTTCAACTTCAACTTTTTTGTTTGCTCCTTTTTTCTGTTTGGCCAACTGTAAAATGGAAAATGTGTATATATTTTTAAGGAGAAATACTATGGAGTTAACTAGATGTTCATTTGCTTTACAAGGTAGTTCTTCTCTGCTAATAAACCATATAAAGAGCAAATTGACATGAAAGTGCGAGCACATATGAGCACAGCATGAGTTCGAGAAAGAACTGAGAACTGACAAGGATGATACTACTACTGACAAAATGAGAAAGCCAGAGTCTGTGTTGTAATTCGGTATGCAGAGGAATGTAAAGTGAGCAAAGTCAAGTGTCCCCTTTTCTCTGTCTAGTTTGCTCATTTATTTTATGCGGTTCGTTTCATTTCATTCGACACGGAGAATGATGATGATCATATAATTCTGCTGAAACTGAAGATATGGCATTACACAGAAAATAAACTTTTCTGTGTATGTGACGGATATCCTTGTGTCAGTGTCACTCTCATTTTTAACCAGCATCACACACATCACGTACTTTTTCCTGTAATAATAATGTGTACTTCAAACTTGGAAGACAGATAGGCACCAAGGTACACACTTGTTTTTATACCTGACTTTTTTAGTTTGTTGTTGAGGTAGACACCATGCAAAATTCAGACTAGCAATCCATTTTCCATGCTACCGTACAAAAATCATTGCCTATCTACTTATCTCAAGTCTCTGGTGACTTTCTCCATTTTTCCATTAAACTCAAACAGCATCCAAATATATATCCATTCCGTGTAGTTTTTGTTGTCGTGTCGTTCATCAGCACTTGTACCTCAGCATCTCATCTCCTTCTTCCTTCCTCTCTGCGTGTCAATTTATTTTGCCAAGAAGCATAATAAAAAGTAGATCTTCTCGCGAGATACTATTTACCCATGCGACGTGTGTAGCACTGTGTGCTGTAGTGTTATAAGCTCTTATTATTCTTTTTGATGATAATCTAGTTGTTTGTCTACTTCCTCTTCTCAGCAGAACTACCTACCTATCTCTGATCTCTCTTTTTCCCCTTCGTCTTATTTTCTTTTACACTTTAATTTAGAATGCTCATTGGTTTTTAATGACATGATATATATTCCCTTTTTTATCTGAAAATCCTACCTAGCAAAAGCATTATCTTGAATGTCAAGCCACTTTTTTCACACTAAGCCTTTTTTCTTGCCTTTTCTCCTCTTCGAATTCAAATAAATATGTCATGATTGGCAATGCCGATAGTTTATATAGGGCACACACACAGTCTCAGAAAGAGTAGGCGACAAAAACGACGGAAGGATCAGTTCAGTAGAGCCGCCACCTTGCCACATTCACGGAGATCCAATTTCCTTTCCGAGAAAATATACATGCCACGTTGTTGGTTAAGAAACGTGCAAAATGATCATTCTCTCTCAAGTCGAGTCAAAAGTCATTTCTCTTGTGTGTGCTCCAACATGTCCTCTGCTAGTCTCTTGTACCCAAAAAACTCCCACTAGTTTTCTTGTTCCGTGAACTCCAATTCCGTTCCCGTCCCTGTCAATTTCCCCTCGTTTCATTTTGCCGAGAAAGTAGAGGAAAATTGAAGCTGGCACCTTGACACGCTGGCCTGGTCTTGGAAGTTGGAACAAGAAATGAAATGGTGCTGGTGGTATGCGGTCTCTGTGTATCCAGTGTCTTATGCCACCTTTAACACAACTTCCACTTTACAGTTTTAACTAATAAACCTGGAAGGAAAAAAACTTTGCTCCAAGAAAAACTAAATTAGTTCTGAGTTCTGATGTGGTGGCGGCGGTTGTGATGATGTAACTGGATTTATGTAATACCTATTTGGAAGGACTGAGCGTGACTCGTGACACAATATTTTCTTCGTTGGAAATTCTAATCATGTCGTCATTCCCAAAAATGTCAAGCCAAAAACTATTATTACACAAACAAAAACCGCCAGCACCGCGGGTTTTTTCACTTTTTGTTTTTATGGAGTGTTCCTCCGCATTATCCCATGTTCGTCATCATTATTTGCAGAAGCAGCACCCATATATCCACATCCGCCCACGCCACCTGAGTACCATCGTCATTCGTCACTTACCACAAAATTTCCCCCACGTACTCGGTATTCTCTGTTGTTTGAAGGTTCTTCCCAAAAATATAAATAAATTAGGAAGCATCAAGGCATATAAAATTGAAAGAGAAAAACAATTCGAGATTCGGAGTTTTCAGAGAAAGTTAGCGCTTTTCAGTCAATTTAAACTATTTATAGCTTTGAGTTTCCGAGAAAAACAGCAGTTTTCAACTCTTGACTGCTCTGATGATCCCCAGTGCCAGAGCAGCAGCACACAATTGCTGATTGGCAAAATGATCCCCAATTTATTTTCCTTGAGGTATTTTCTCTCTAGGCGAGAGGAAATGACTGCGTTTATGTTGTTCCTGTTCATGTAAATCCTTTTTGCAGGGGAAAACAACACACAGCTTTAAAAAAATGGAATGAAGAGAAAGTCTATTTTTATTGATGACGTCTACCATTCCAGAGGTTTTTTCAAAAAAGAAAGGAAGAGGAATGTGTTTTGCCTCTGGCCTTGTGCTGTTGATTTATGCTCACTTAAGTTCACTGTGCTTTGCTATTCTGAGTCTGACATGACGTGAGAATAGGAAAGAAGAAGAAGGGGAAATCGAAGATTTGAAAAGAAAGCAAAACGCAACAAAAAAAGAAACAAAGCTGCAGAAAGCATTCATTTTTATTATTTCTTCGGCTTTCTCTCCGATTTCTCCGGGGAACAAAAAAAAAGATGTAAAAAAGTTGCGTAAAATACCACCCGCTGCTAAAAGTTCAAAATAGCAGTTTTGTTTGTTCAATCTTCAAAATCTCTACCTTTTTTAGTACAAATCAATCTGTCACTTGGAGAGGGGCACTGTGGGAAACTCTCTGATTATTTGCCAAAAATGCAAAACAGAATTGCTATTTTCTGTTCTTTGCTTTAAATAAAATGGAAAAGTGAAAGCGTATTATTTAGACTTTGTAGCTGTCAGGGCCAGAAGGTGTAATTTATTTGATTAATGTTGCATCATCATCAGTATATCCGTAGGCATACATTTATTTTTCTGCGCATTTTCTGACCGACTTTTTTACCTTCTGTTTTGCATAATCTGTTTATTTCCGGTGTTGAATGCCGTAACTCTGTCTGATGATGCTATAAGCTAAAAGGCAATTGGCAATATTTTTTCAAAACTATTTTCAACATAATGGCATATTATTGCGCAATGTTAAATTTAATTAAATGGTTTTTTCACGAAATAAGCTGACAAAGCTAAAAAATTATTTTGGAGGATGAGCTGCTTACATGTTTTTATGGGATTTTCTTTTAAAGTTATTTCATAAAAAAGTTTTTGGAGAGAGAAAAAGTTCAAGTTATTTGCTATTATTGCCCCATCTTCTTCTTTTGCAAAAGTTTGGAGGAGAACCCGAGGTCACATATAGATAGGTGGGTGTAGTAGTAGGTAGGCAGGAATAATGGAAAGTAGGTCGAAAAGTCGACAAAGAAAAGCATTTTATGTGGATGTTATGGGTATCATCCTCAAATAATTTTTCAAAATGGATGCTATTTCCATTTTAAGCTGTGCAAAGTGCTATTATGACATATGATCCGCTTTTCCCTTTTCAATTTTTATTCCCTTTTCTCTGTGACTCTGTAGAAAGTTGAGCGGATTACTGGAGATGTACACGTACCTTGTACATATTTCCATTCAAAGTTTGTTTCTGGAGAAAGTGGCTACTTTTTTCAGGGATTCTCTTCTGCTTGTGCACTTTTGCTCTTAATTTCTTGCGATGATCATCATGCCACTCACATTCTACTTGGAACTTGGCTACTGCTCTATGCGCTCTCATTCACGTTCTCTCTTTATAAAATATTATGTTCTTGTTCCGTCTGCTTCCGCCATGTATGATGCAATGCGATATGTTATGCAAAAAGTGGAAAGTGGTTTTTGCTCAAGTTTTAGGAAAAAGGGGCAAAGAGACAGTTAGGTTGTGTACGTGTGCATACAGAAAAAAGAACATCGTCAGAATGATCATCATCATCAGCACAAATTATCTCGGGGGAAGGTGTCTTTTGCACACAAGCTGTAGTTGTACATGCTTCCTGCTTTTCTCCGAGAGAGAAAATAAAATACTTTCACTTTCTGGTCGAGTTATTAAGGTAAAATGTGATGTGTGGGAGAAAGCAGAAGACTAGATTAGTTTTGTGTTTTTCGCACACAAACGAGAACAAACGCTGGAACGTGGAAACGTGTGAGTTGAGCGAAATGAAAAATGGGCTTGTAAGTTGTTGGAAATAAGCAGGGAAAAGCATAAGAGCACAAGTCTATTTTGCTTTCTCCGGGATGACTTTTGTCGAGTTGGCTGCACCAAAATGGAACATCACGTTCTTCTGCTTCCACTCTTGACGATGATGATGACGATGATAAGGATGATACTTTCTAGCTCTCTCTGAAAAAGAGAATGAGAATTGCTAAGGCAGACAGAGAACAAGCTTTTTGGATTGCATGACATGACTCCCTTTCTCCTTCTTCTGATAGCTGTACATGGATATGGATATAAGATGATGATGAGCTTTTCCTACAAAGTGCACAAATGGAAAGCATAAGAAAATGAAAGTGAATAATAATCCGCAAAAAGAAAGTTTCAGGCTAAAAGCCTTGTACAGAAGGCTATTAGGTAGATATACTTGTGGCAGGAGAGCATGTGATATCGAACCAGGAAAAAAAAGAAGAATGGCATGAAATGGAGTTGTTCTTGGTTTGGTTTTGGGTGTTTTGGGACTAATAATAAAATGGCTGCTTAGAAAAATATTTAAGGGAAATGGGGAAAACAGAAGTCAGGTGAAAGGAAAGCGGAGAAAAAAAGACAGATTTTTTCATTTCACTTTGCACACATATAGGTAGGTTGAATGTATGAATATTTTGAATGGTATGTATTTTTAGGGTTTCCGGTACACAAAACCACTAAGCAATTATTTAAATGACTCTCTGTGAAAAAGGAAGAGGCGAGAAGCTGAAAGTGGAACAACAGCACAAGAGTCACAGAGAGATTGCTGTTGCTGTTTTGTTTTCGGGTAATTTTAGGGAAATGGCTTTTCAGGAAAATGAAATGAATACACAAGCCATGCTAAGAAGATAAACGATGAGACAAGAACAAGACAGGTTGACGGAAAATGAAATGAATGAGCTTTTTGCAGAGACAGAGGGAGAAAATAAAGCTGAAAGAGAATGAATGACATGCAAAAGTAAATAATTTTTCATTTCTGTAAATATTTTTTGCTGTTCCAGGAACGGAGAAGGATAAGGGTCAAATAGGCATAGGCAAAAGCTGCCTGTGCAACCGTTTCATCCGTCCCCGAGCGGATGACTACTTTCCCGAGCACATTTCCGTGTTGTCCGTAACGGACTTTAGCGGGCGGGTGGTAAACAATGACCACTTTCTGTACTGGGGCTATGCCACAAAGGCCATGGAGGATAGTCCCGAGATCGGGTTCAATGTGATTGAGCAGACCGAGTTTATTGATGACGCCACTTTTCAGCCCTTTAAGGGCGGCAAGATGGAGCCTTACATTAAACGGTGCGCCAGTGTTCGGGTTTTTTCTGCCGAGAAGCTCATGTACATTTGCAAGAGTCAGTTGGGCATTGAGAAGGAGTACGAGCAAAAGGTTTTGCCCGACGGGAGGCTGAATATTGATGGCTTTATTGTGTGCTACGATGTCAGTGCGGTGCCAGGTAAGAAACTGAACCTACAAACTTGCCTTGAAAAAGTACCCAAGAATTTATTTCTAAAACGAGCATTTGTTTTCTTTTGAAATGTTTCAGGAAGGTCAATAGAACGGCAAACCGAGTTTTCCGCCGCCATCCTTTACAACATAATCCGTGCTAAAAAGCCTGTTGTACTGGTCACAACGAAAAACGACGAGTCTTGTGAAGCCTACGCTAAAGAAGTAGAGAAACTGGTGCAGCGAAAGGAGTTTCGCCAACTGAACATTCCAATTGTGGAGACCTCAGCGCACGAGAACGTAAACGTGGACGCTGCTTTTATAGTGCTTGCCCAACTAGTCGACCGCGTGAAAAACCGACTTCGCCCACTGAGCTACCACGAAACAGCAAGAAATAGAAAGGAAATGCTGGACAGTGTAAGCGACTCATTCCAAGCGTTGATTCAAAGTCACGTTACGGACCACAGGTCTGTGTGGACACCAGTTTACCGCGAGCTGCTCAAGTACCCCGCGTTCCAACGCTATATCGAGCTCTTTGGTGAGGACTGTGCGCAGCGATTATTTCGCCGTCACCTGAAACGACTGAAGGACGAGTATTTGTCAAGGAGGGAGCGACGCTACCTGGAAAGGCTTCCGGAAATACTGCAGTCCCTATTCCCTGAAGGAATTCCCGAGAGTCAGCCTTGGGATCTGATTGTGCAGAGGATCAAAGAGCATCCAGAATGCTCCCTGTACTTTGTCGTGGCTCCTTCCGGTCTTGCTCCAGAAACGGATTGGACTTGGGGCTCAGAGTCTAGCACAGAAACAACCAATCTAAGAAATGAGAATCGCATTCCGTTAGAACTTTTGAACATCGGGGAAGCGGAAACTGTATGGCGCAACATTATCAACAATTTGCAACAGGATCGTAAGCGAGTAGAATACCGACAGCAGTTTAAATTCCTACTGGATAACACTCCGTATGTCACTCCGGGAAAGAGTCTTCAAGAGCTACAGGTTTTATTCATGGGTCATGAATGCTTTGAGGCTCTTACTGGTCAAGAGATTCAGTCAATTTATGAGCAACATCAAGCCGAGCTGATAGAAAAGGCCAAGCGAAGCTTTATCGAGTTGATGTTGGAACACGCGGAAATTTTTGCTCAAGTGCAAACCTCCTCGCCAATGGCCACCATAACTCAACAGCAGGTGCGGGAAGTGATGGACATTTTAAGCGAGGACTCTCGCTACAAAGCCCTGGATCGGTTGGACCAGGAGCGCAAGCTTATGTTTCTTCAGCATCTGGGCTTTTGCCATTGTCCTCAACGCGAGCACTGTCCTTCCTTTCCAAATTGCATGGACAGCCTTGTGGAACGTTTACTAGACTCCACAGCGCCCAAAGTACCTCACCATTTTAACAACGGGAACACCAACAACCTGTCCACAGACGCGGTGCTGACGCTCTATTTAATCGGCAGTCCGGAAATGGTGGATAATGTCAGGTTTGGTTTGGAGGAGCACTGCGAAGACGACGAGTACGAATTGGATGGGGTGGTGTACACGGTGGAGTTGAAAACGCAGGACATTCCCATGTCCTTTCCCACCAACACTTCTGGTCACTTGCAAGCAAGGCTAGTCCTCTACTCCACCGCACAGACGCTGGAGGATACTAAAGCTTATTTGGAGAAAACGCTGTTGAGCAATTTAGCAGAGGAAAACGTACCATTTGCAGAGCCGCCTGTGGTCATTGTCTTTAGTAGTGCGGCTGGTGAAGGGGGCAATCCAGAGGAAAGGGAAACGCTTTCCAATGACGGTCAGGGTTTGGCAGATAGCTTGGGTTGTGGGTTTGTGGATGTCAGTGGATCAGAGGAAAGACCCTCAACACAGCTATTAGCGGAAGCGCTGCAAAGTCTAGTGAGAAGTTTAAGGGACCGGGTGAATCCTCATCAGAGTCCGTTTGCTAGCCAGGTGGTGCTAGCAGGGCAGCCACCGGACATTAGGGTGATCATGTGCATGTTCTGTGGAGACTCGTTTAACATTGGGGCGTTGATTGCGCCACTGTTCACCCTGCCGGCGTGTCAACAGACTGACGAGAAGGCGATTAGCTTGCTTACCTTTCTGGGGGACAGGCGACGATGTGTACAGGTAAGCTTATCAACTTGATAAGATTTTTGTTTCGAAAGCAGAAGCGCATAAATATTTGCATTGAAAGCTGAGAAGAAGTAAAGATAAAAGTACAATCTGCTGAGAACACGAATCAGGAAGTGGGAAAGTGAGTTGCACGCGTGATTTTCCCACGCTAAAGCCACATTTTTGCTTCTTGTGGGATTAGTTGAGCAATGGGGCATGTGATTTTTCCACATTTTTGTACAATTTCTTCACAAGATTGAAGACGTGACCAATGAAGCAAGAAGTAGAAAATATTTTATGTTTCATGTCAAATGACAATAATATTGAGTTAATGGCTCTGCTAATGTTTTTGACACAAATTGATTTCTAGATTTTTTATGATGCGCTATTATTCACAATTGAAATGATTTTTGTGTTCGTGTTCAGATAATCATGTCCTCATACCACGGCGCATCCTCACACCGCGAAGACCTCGTTCACGGCTTGATCCTCGTCTACTCTGCAAATCGCAAGGCTTCCTTTGCCGCCCTCAAAGCCTTCTCTTCAAACGTGCCCAATCTTCCCATTCAAATTATAGCTGTAACCGAAAACGGTGGTGCAGCTTCCGCCATGTTTGGTTCCACCTTAGGCCAGAAAATGATCACGGATGGAAACGCGCTTGCGGATGAGCTAAGAGCTCACTTTGCTACGTGGAGTGGCGAGCACACAATGGGCATCTATACTCCGTTCTTCCGTCAAGTTTGGGATCAGAAGAATGACATTGAGAAAGCGTTTCGAATGGAGAGTCCGCCACTTTACCGAGCTCCACCTGCGCCAGCACCACGTCCCGGTCCGGGTGACGGTCAAGCGACAAATAACGACTCGGATGATATCTACGAGCAGCTACCAAGTGGAGATAGTGACGTGGATGGAGGAAGTGAAGACGCTTTGGTGAAACCCAGTTGGTTACGATCCCGGCAAGCTCCTCCTGGAGGAGTTGGAGGTCCACCCTTTGGCAAGGGAGGACCTGGAGGGAAAATGGAGGCTAGTCCAGCGTCGGATAATTTTGTAATGAAAGAGTTTGATAACTTGTGGGCGGGGGCGAGAAGAAGTCATAGGGAAACTGGTGCTGGGGGTGTGGGTGGCATTGGTGGTGGAATGATTCCAGGAAAAGGGCAACCTTATCTGGCGTTTACCACCGGAAGAAGAGGTCAACTGCCTAGTAGTCGGAATTCTGCGGTTAACAATAATGGAATGGGTACCCAACTAAGAAGCCACGGAGGCTCGGCCGGTCACGGGACCAATTTAGGGGGCGTGGGAAGGATTAACATGGCAGAGTATACTGCGGTGACGGATGCACTGTCCAGAATGAGATTGCCAAGGACGTCGCCACCCTACTCTAACTTGCCAAACGAGGACTATGTAAGTGACACGGGTCATAGGAATAGGGCAAATAGGGCACGGAGGAATACAGGAAGATTGCCCCCACCTCCTAGTGATTCAAGCAGTAGTGCTAGTCCAGTGTCGGACCCAGAGGACTTTTCAAGACCAAATAGGCACAAGAAAAAGGGTGTGAAAAATACGAGCGTGAGAAGTAGGCATCATCAAGGGCCTGGTGCAGGGGGACAAGGCGGACAGGGTGGGGCATCAGGTGCTGGCAGCAAGCAAGGTGGCAACAAAGCCATTTTCACACCCATTCCAACTGTTCCAAAGGGATTTGTGCCGTATCAACTTAGTGCGGATTCGGGAGTGTTTTCAGGATCGAGAAATAAGTCGCTGACGATGGAAGAAGGCTCTGAGGCAAGTTCGCCTGTGGATCCGGAAAAGAAACCGTTTTCTAGAATGGCTACTGGGAAGGAGGAACAAGCAGCTACGAAAACTAAAGGGGACAAAAGGAACAAGAAGGAAAAGCCGCCGAAAAAGTTGACAAAGTCGAAATCGCAGGAGCAGCAGCCACAAACCACGCCCACTTTTGGAACTAGTGTAAGTTTTCAGAATAAAATTAAGCTATTTTTACTTTTGTGGGTGGGTTTTAAGTTTAATGATTTTTATACAGCTTGAAGATGCCACCGCACCAAATGGCATTCTAGAACGCTGCGTGCGCTTTATCGAAGAGGACGGGTTGGAAATGGAGGGTTTGTATCGAGTACCCGGAAACCGGGCTCATGTTGAAACACTGTTCAGTCGACTGGCAGAGGATCCCAATACGAACATCCGAGCTTTAGATATTCCTGTGAATGCGGTAGCCACAGCGCTAAAGGACTTTCTGGCTAAACGACTACCCCCACCCATTCCAACGGACATGATGGGCGAAGTTGAACGGGTAAGCGAATTTAACAACTTTCTTTGTAATTTTTTAAATAGTTAGTTTAAACGTGACCGTATTTTGTGTTTTTAGGTGGCCCTAATTTCGGATCGCTCCCTGCGACTCTTAGAACTGAAGCAGTTTCTGTTGCACCTTCCCGCTCCGAATTTCGCCGTGTTGCGCATAGTCTTCGCCCATCTTGTCCGTGTCTCTGAGCGCAGCCGGATAAACGCCATGGACTCTAAAAACCTAGCAATTTGCTGGTGGCCCACCCTCCTCCCATTCAGCTTTGCGGACATGCTTCGCTTCGAGCAAATGCGTCCCCACTTGGAAGACCTTGTGCAAACCATGATCGACCAGTTCCCCTTCTTATTCTGTGGCAAAGAGGACGTGGTGATGGTTTGACACAGCCTGCAATCTCAGCAGTATCAGTATCCACAATTGAGTCACTACCACCTTCCTCCTGCCCCACCGCCGCTACAGTCCATTCCTCCCTCCTCTCATCATTCTCATCATCAACATCACCACAACCTTCTTCCTTACGCTGGCGCTGCAGCAGCTGCAGCGGGAGCCTCCTCAGACGCTGCACAAGATTCGGATGACTACGCACTCGTTTTCGGAGCGTCTGCAGGCGACCCTTTTCTTTTGGCAGACAATTCGTCAGCCCATCCATCTAATCAGCGTCAGTCCCTTGAAGTCCCTTCCCACTACTATTACTACTACCAACAGTTGTACGCAGACAGTGGATTCTCGTCGGGGCAAACTGGTACTGGTGGGACTGCCACTAGCTCTACCTCCAGCTTTAGAAGGTCGTGCTAAAACAATTGTCAAATTGAATACTATTTTGGTATTCAGAAGAGAGCTAGGGATAACGCATCATTTTATAAAGCCATTATTAAAAACTCACTTCCATACAAAAATGTGTGCAAAAAATGAAGGCACTACTATATGGAGCAGACCTGATGTTAGTCATGTAATGTGTAACGGCATGCGTTAAAACTTTTATATGAAATTATGACGCGGTTCAGAATGAAACGTATTTCCAAAAAATATTCCAAGTTAATAAGTAAGTCACAAGTCAAATCAAAACAAAAATGAGGTAAAATATAATAGATAGGTTGAGTGTATAAAGTTAGTAGAGAAATAAAAATATATCTACATAATTAGTGGACAAATTGTAGGCGTAGATTTTGCTGCTGTTTCAATTGAATTTGATCTCAATACTAATTATAGTTGGTAGACATTAAAGGATCAAAGCATAAATTTACTTCAATTATTTTGCATGCACAGGGTTTTAATTTTTATAAGTTTTTGGTGTAAAAGCAACCGCATACAATTTTTTACGTTCTTCAGTTTATGTTTAGCTCAGCATTACGTAAGAAATAGTTATATAAATGCTTATTGCTCAGTTATAGCGAAATATAGATAAGTATACTAGAATAAGATAATGGACCTACATGACCCATTTGTTTGAAGATGTACCCTAGCAAGTTTAAATATTCTAAAGGGAACCTTGTACCGACAAAGTTATTACAATGCAGTAAAAAGGGTTGTCGTTGTCGGACAGCAAAATAAAACTCGAGAAATTCTATATATTGTCTTAACTAGCTAAGAAAATTGATAACGATGAGACTTGTTGCGCGAGAGTGAATGCGAATGTTTTGCCAATAATGCCAACTTTTTGTACTACGGGTTTGTAGACTTTGGCAAAAATGTGTTTGGTCTGGTCAGACGATAACTTGCAAGAAAGGAAATTAAGTTTTAAAATGAAAATGAACTACCTTATCTGCACTTCTACAAAATCTGTGTAAAATGAATTCACTCAGTATTATAAATTAATAATCTGTTCTAAAAACTGATTGTGGAAAAAGTGAGTCTGTTCTTATGAGAGATCTGGTTCTGATCTACGCGGAAATCTGAAAATCACTAAAAAAATTGGTTCTTGAATTAAAATATCTAGCTTTGCAAATTGGTTTAGTCAAAGTTCTTAAAAGAATCTAATTCACATTTAAACACACGTGCAACAAGATAAGTATTTATAATAATTTTTTATACTAAACTGTCTTTTTCACACACACACACACACACAGAAATTGGTAGATTGAAAAGTAGCGTGGGTGTTTGTTTGTCTGTGTGTTTTCTGCACAGCTATTTAACTGTAAACTAGAAGAAAAAATTATTATGCAGCACGTGTGGGTGAAAGTGCGGTTGTCTGTGTTTTTAACATATTCTCACAAGCTCATTAATGAACAACGCAGTTTAACTTTTTTGGGCTATTTTCCTATTTACTTTGTAAACTCATTAAATTATGCAATCACGGCCACCCACCAACACCCACGCGCACAAAAAACAACGCACTTTATACAATTTTAAGCATACAAAAACTATATATTAATGTTACGGGAAATTTTTTCAGTGTGCTTGAAAATGAGAATGAATGAGCCAATTTGAATCTGTAGAAAGTTTAGGCAAAAGTATGAAACAACAATGAAAAATGCGTTACCTGGAATTTGGTATAATATCCATAAAGAAATTTTATTGGATAATAACCAACTTTTCTATTTTAACCAGAGTTTGATGAAACTTAGAGTAAAATGTACAATATTATCATGGAATCAATTAAGATTTAGAGCAAGAAATTCAAACTATTTGTCTACTTTTTTGAAACTGAGGCAAGGGGAAGCGGAAAGGTGAAGATTTTGTATGATGATGGCAGGAATGGAAAGTTGGGGCAAGGTGAGAATATCCGTTTGTTTTTGGTTTTGTAAGTTGAGTCTTCTACTTAAAAAAGCTACTAAAAATCAGTCAACTAGCTAGTTAAGTTAACTTTAAGGCTAAAAAATACACAAGTATTTAACTGCACAACAATTTGTAATTTTACGGCTCAATATATAATATTTGTATACAAAAACAGTTGTAAAGTTGTCAGAAAACTAGACAATTTGCTTAGAAAAAAATAGTCATGCTATTTAAATTTAAAAACTATTTTAGGAGTAAAATGGGTGGAAAAATTGATGTTTTGCAAGTCAGGTTTTTTGCTGGTCATCATGTTGGCTACCACAACAGTAAAATTACATATTATGTCAATATAAATAGAAAAAATATTTAATCAAATTATCATCCATTTTTGTGTGTGTAAAGTATCAAGAATAAAAGATGTTGTTGATGGGTTGATAAACGCGATTTTGAAATTACTGTAATTGAACTTATGGGACCTCTGATATTAACTTGAAAGGAGGATTTTTTTGGTGGTGAGGTTGAGGATGCGAGGATTGAAAGGAAAAAATTATGCTAATTCTATACACTAAACTGTACTACAATTACCATATAATCTTGTTGTCTCTCACACAATCAGTGATTTATCTTGTCACGTTTTTTAAACATTGTTTATTGATACACACATAAAATATTAGACTAGGTATAAGCACCATACTGACAAAACAGAATTTATTGAATCTCTCTCTTCAGTTTTTACTTCTAGTTTGGTAGAATATTTCGTGTAGAACTTATAGCATTTTGCGTGTACAAAGAAACTTTTTAAAACATGAATTATTTATAGAAAAAGTATATATTAGAATGTAAATGTAAAGTGCTAATGTAGCAAGCATAAAAAATTGGAACTGACTTGATACAATTCTTGTGAAAATTACTAAATTGTAGGAATAAAACGTGCTTTGTCTAGTGTGTACCAGCATAATAGATATATTGAATCAACAAAATGTTACGAGAAATATTCCAGTCAAGTCATCAACATTTTAAAAAAATATTTAAGAAACATGTATCATATATAAAATTTATAATATACTCAATACTTAAACATGTTGCTTAAGCAAAAATATAGTAGATTAATTGATTTTTGAGTTCAGTCAGCTTATATTGTAAACTCGGTGTAAATATTATATAAATGAATGTATAACTTTTAGAAAAATTGATGTGGAATCAACAAGCATAAAAAACTATTTAAAAAAGTGTTGCATAATACGCAGGAAAGTCATACTACTATACTTGCTGGGAATATGCATCTTGATAAATGCGTTGGCAAATACGCGATTTAAATAAATGGTCTTAAGTTTAAATCGCGTAAGTGTCGAAGCTGGTTCAAAAAAGCATGTGTCCCAAAGTCGCATAATTTTTTATAAGATACCGATCTTGTAGAACAGGAAGTTGTATTTGTACACGTGTGTACATCTGGAATGATATTGTGAGTACTTCAGTAAACACTTAAAACTAAATTGTAAAACTATTAATTAGTAATATTCTATTAAAATTATTGGATATTTGATCATGGCTGTATTTGATGAATGAAATTAGAAAAACGAACGGTATCCTAAATCAATTGACGATCATATTGTTGCTGCTGCATTAATGTAGCAGTTCAATTTGTGTGGGATAAAGTTTAAAATACTGCTTAAAAATTATTGGAAATGAATGAAAAGGAAAAATGATATGATGATGAAAGATGTTATTATTACTTCTTAAACTGCTATGATTACTCTCTATTCTGAATATTATTTGTGGAAAAATGATAAAAATGAACTGATGATGAGATATGAATGAATATAAATATAAACTATTGTACTATCAAAATGGCAAAAAGAACTCTGGACAAGTTTCGTTTATTGCATAATCATTTATTTCAAGGCCCTTCATACAAATTGCATACTTCAATTCATACACTAGATTAATCATAATATTATGTCATTCACTGCTGCTACCGTTTAAATTGGAATTCAGGAAGCAATTCCAAACTAATATAAATTTAGTATGGTAGGAAAACAAGATGCCATTACATAGTTAAACTAGGGAACGGAGGAACAACCGTGATCAGATTTAATGTAGCTCTGCGATACAGTAGTACTTCTTTGGACACAGACGAATCTGCAGATGTGAACATACTGACAAGATGCTCTAAATATTATAAAAGGAACCTTGTACCGACAAAGTGGATACAGTGCAGTTTTAAAGGTTATGGTGGTCGGACAGCAAAACAAAACTCGAGAAGTTCTGTATAATTTTTTCTTAACTAGCTAAGAAAATTAATAAAGATGAGACCTGTTGTGCAAGAGTAAATGCGAATATCTTGCCAATAATGCCAACTTTTTGTACTGCGGGTTTGTAGATTGTTTCTAAAAATGTGTGTTTGTTCGGAAAAAGAATTGCAGGAATTTTTTAAAAATGAACTAATATGCACTTCTATGAGAATCAATATGTTTTGCGGAAAATGAATTCACTCAGTAGTCAGTATTTTAAATTAATCTGCTGCAAATTGCAAAACTGATTGTGGAAACAGTGAGTGTGTTTTCATAAGAGATCTGGTTCTGATCTGTGGAAATCTAAAACTCGGGGTCTAATCTAAAATATAAGGGTTGTTGAATTATAAAAAAAAATAGCTAGCAAATTGGTTTACATAAAATTCCTTTGCATGCATACAGAGTTTTTATTAAGTTTTTGATGCACAAGCTGTAGCGTTTTGTACGTTCTTTAATTTCTGTTCAGCTCAGCCTTACATATTTATTCGCTGTTATGAAACTGCTTAAAGTGTTTTTGCTAATTTAAAATGTGGTCTTAAGATTCAGTTTTTTCGTACAGTTAACAATTAATGTTATATTTATTAATATCAAGTAATGTAACATCACAAATCAACCAATTCATATCTGGTTGTCACTTAATCCCTGCCCGATAGTATAAATTACCAAAAGGAACCTTGTACCGACAATTTGGATTTAGTGTTGAAAAAAAGGTTGTCGGACAGAAAAATTAAACTTTGGGCAATACGTTGCGGTATGCGATGAATGAAATAAGAAAAATGGTATCTCAAAATCAACAGGCTTGTCTAATCACTCCATTTTTGTCAAGTGTTGGATTGTAATGAAGGCTCTTTTTTTAAAAGTGATTGTATTAGATTATATCAATCAAATATTAGATTAAATGTAACAAAATGCAAGTTGGTTGGATAGTGATTAAGTTTACTACATTTTAAACTTGCATGGCATTTTTTTTAAAACTATTAAAAGAAATGAAGATAGGATTTGATAAGTGGGAAAAGGTAGTTTGATTATGTTTTAAATAAAAAAATTGAATGGATGTGAAATGATAATTAACAATAATTACTATTTATTTGTGTGTGTCTTTTTCAACTGCTTAAAAATTATCGGATTGAAAAGAAAGAAAATGAATTTCTATTCTTAATGCCATTTGTGGAAAATTGGCACAAAGAAATCTGGACAAGTGTTACTCATGAACATTTATTTCAAGGCCCTTGATCATACCCGATTACATACTTCATTCATGAATCATATTGTCAAATGCTACCGTTTAAATCATTATTGCATATCTTGCATACTGCGGATACGGATGCATTTGTTCAAGGAAGCAATTCCAAACTAATTACAATTTACTGTGAGGTGGAAGCCCATATATAGTTATCAGGGAGCGGAAGATGGCATTGAGATTTGCATAAAGTTCAAGTCCAACTAAATGCATAAAAGCTTACAAGAAGGTATCATATTTGCTCCAACAAAAATTAGCAACCAATTCATAAGAATATATAATTTTATTGGTTGGCTGCATAAAGTGGACAGTAGACAGGAATATGTATGTTCATGCTTCAATAAAAGTGCTAATAAACAAGAATTAAAAAGAGATGGAGTGTGGATATGAATGGAGATTGGAGATCATCCCACTACATCATAGATCATCAGCCACAATTTTTTATACCCTGCTATAATAATAGAGCTCATCATTCATCCATGCATCAGTTTGTGTCTCATCTTTCGTCTCTCAATATTATTCTCCCTTGAGAGAAGAGAGAGCATTCAAAAATAAGCGTGATATAATCTTTTCAATGAAATGAAATATTACTCAAAATGACTGCTATTTACAAAGAAGCAGCAAAGCAGTATGGTCAGCCACAATGCAACACCGAATCACGACCACAAAAGCAGCTTTATTCAGAATGCCTTGTCGTCTTGATATAAAAAGTAATGTGTGTAATATTTCATAAAATTGAACCTAAAGACCTTTATTTATAAAATAGACAAAGAAGATTAGTATGCGTGATATAAGCACAGGTACGTCTCACCAGACAAGCCAGTACCACCGTTATCACTATCTTTACAAATGACAAAAAAACTGTTGATCTTTTCGCTGCCGAAAGTTAACCCTTTTAAGAGGCAAACATGTAGTCTGATTGTGATTCTTACCTCCAATTTACCTGCTCATGCTTTTAAAAGCAAAACACCTTTGATTTCAATTCAGAATATGATTCATTTTACATTAGCGAGAATTGCTACTCAACTAGTCACCTATTCTGCTTCCATGAAGTTCATTTTACATCCACCCGGTTTACTACACGTACCCATTTCCTACTCATCTTCCATCCTATCATGTTCATAAGTGTTTGCATGGATGGTTATTGTGCGTTGAAAAACGCATCATTATATATTACGTACATGTACAAGCAAACGATGCCATGATGAATATCTCTCGGCAAACCAACTTAAAAAAGATTTCATTTTCTAACGCAGTCAAGCCCACTTTCAATGCTGGCAATATAGTGTGTAGATTTTTCCCTTTTGAAATCCCTGCGTGTGTGTGTAAATACACATCCATATTATTACTATTATCCGCTTTAGACCAGTGTACTAGTAGTGCAGCAGTTTTGATACAGAGGCAAAGCATTGTACAATGCCATTTATCCACCTATTCTTTCAACAATGCAACATCCCGACCAAGTAAATAATGCTTGCATTATTGTTACACGAACATATCCAAGCTGTTATGAATGCGCAATAATACAGAAATGTGTACAGCCCTTGAAAAACTTCATCTCTACACATCTCAGATTCAAGCTATTTTTCTATTTACCTATCTTACATATTTTTTCCTTCAGAAACCAAAACAGGCATAGAGCCACTCTTTCATTTTGTCCTTCTCAACTTTTTCTCCTTTCTGTTCTGACTCAGTACTCAGTTGAAAAAAGGAAGGAACGGAGTGTGCATGTGCATGCAGTTCAAACGCTTCTTAAAAAATGTTCATGTCTTTTTTAACTAAAGCCCACTGAGCTTTTATTTTGCCGGAGTGGATACTTCCAAACAAAAGGAAATATACAAGCTATAGGTATAGTATATGGTTTCCTCCAAAACAACTGCAACTCCTCCATGTACACATTTTCGGGTAAGTGTACACACAACTACATAATATTATGCTGCTACACATGCAATTTCACTTCCGTTTTTTATGTACCTACCACCTATTATAGTCTAGAGCATGCTTATTATTACACAGTTTTTACTTGTTTTCTTTATTCAATGGGAACACCATATAGCCAGCAGCAGCTTTAAGAAAAACGGGAACAGAGTGTGGCACACGAACCCTCCATTTTCCACTGTGCCTAATATTTTTCAGCAAAGTTTTTTGGCTTCGCTTTCTACTTGTGTCGGAACCCTCCATCCCTCCACATAGAAAAAGTTTTCCCTGTTGGACATATATAATAGGTTGATATTACTATATTATAACCACCTTGTTCCAAGTTTCCATTTCCAAGAAGAAGAGGAAAACATTGGGCAGCAAAAGAGAAGAGTAGTGCAGTGCCCTGTGTGTGTGTTCTGTTCTCTCTGATATTATTACCGAAAAGAGAGCGTGTGTGTCTATATGCTTTTTGTACTCTGATGATATCCTCACACCACCATTCACCGTGTACTACTCGAGAGTAATATCATGATCATGGTTGTGGTGTCTACTGAAGAACAGCAACTCTGTGTGTGGTAGTGCCAGTGACTTGTTGTCTGATACTCCAACAAACTCCAATATCTATTAGAAATATAGATATATGCACAACAGCAGGGTTATCAAGCACCTTTCCAATAATATTACACAGAGAGAAGAAACCGAAGAAAATTGTGTGTATGTGCATTTCAGCCTGATCATCCCAACTCTCTGCTCTGCTAAAGGATGATCACAGAAAACGGCTTGGAAAATACAACTTTTTTAAAAGTAAAGCTATATAATAACATATAGTATAGTATATTATGATGGGCAATGTGTAGGAATCAATAACAGTTTGGGTTTGTGAATGCATGGTGGTATATGGAATAGTGTGTAAAAAATAGATGTTGGAATATTGGAATCATCCTTCCTATTTCCATGATCCTCCTCAGACCAGAGAGAGACCAGAAGTATATAGCAAATAGGTAGATAGAGGCAGAAAAGCACACTAGAACGGAGTACGGAGTGTATTGCCAAAGCCAGTCGCAAGTATGGCGTTCTACCGGGAGGATCTTCAACGTTCCGCTGAAGAATTAGTACTCAACACAGACCATGAATGACTGGATATTATAAAAAAAAAGCCGAATGAGCAAAAGTTGTTCACCTTTTCACAACAGTAATAAAAACCGGAGTTTATATAGCGGCATTACTGCCGTTGTTGATTTTTGTTCCAGTTCCAGTGACCAATGGTCAGGGTGCGAGTGTAAACTTCGAGGAAATTGGTTAGCTGTTTTTTTAACTGGAAAACCATTTCTATGAAAAAAGCGGTTTATCAAAGCCAGCTAATCGCTTACGTGACATAAAAAGATTGTGTTCCAAGTTGTCCAGGTGGACACACTATTGATTTGGTAGCGAGTCACTGCACCGGAAAGTGAGAAATTTCACTGGAATTTCATTGTAAATGCACATTGTGCTAGTTCATTGATTTTTTGAGTACAAGACAGTTACACAAAGACAGTGGCGACATTGGCATTGATTACTATACACTACTGGATGTATATATAATCGACAAGTGCGTGATTTATTTTCCAAATTGTACTGGAATTCCTCTGTGAACCTCTGGAAAAGCCAAAAGGCTGCGTGTGTTTTGAGTAGGAATTTGCGGCAGGTAGATACAAAGACAAGGTGGTATTGATTTGACAATTAGGTTGGATTGACGGCTGGAATGAGGTTTTCTATACAAGCGCATGAATACCTATCTACTATAATACCTATATAGAAGCGTTGCATGAGATAAAAATTGGAGCAGTTTGTCCTTGATTAAATTAGTGTATCATCACAGCAATCAATTTAAAGTGGTCAGGAGAGTGAATAAAGTGGACTCTTTAAAAAAAAGTAAATTGTGTACACAAAACACATAAGTTATTGGCTTGTTAGCCACAAGTTAAGGTTCAATTGGTTTTGGGTTTTCTTGGAAAAACAAAGTTTATGTAATTTTTTTCGCCCTGTTTTGTTCCGTTGTTCTATTTTGTTAACGGATTGGACACTGTTTTGGTTCGTGGATCGATTAAATCAATACTTTTCTGGGGTTTTTGTGTGAGAAAAAGAAAAAAAAAGTTAGCTAAAAAGCTTTGCGGATTGGTAAACTGAGAGAAAAGCTTAAAGGCTGGATGAAGTAATCAAAGTAGACGGTTAATTAAATAGTGGACTGTGTGCTGAGAAAAGTGACAGCTTTTGTCTCTAAAAACAATCAGTTATATAGAACTGCTATATATCGATCCAAAATTGGGTACATTTTGATACACGTGGATTATTTACCTGTTTCCACAAAAGGTGAGTAATGATTTTCTACAAAAGTGATTAAAAATGCAATAGTTAGAAATAAAATGTGGAACACGTGCTTGTCTATAGCATTTTGGCAGTTTTGCTGATTGATTGAAAGAACATGACACAAAGCGTCGTAATTTGAATTTGCATGCTTAAATGTTTGCCAATTTTCTTACTGTTGGTTTATATGTAAACGCGGAAAATAAAGGTCATCTTTTTAGTCATCAGTCATCACAGCGAATTGTTTTCCCATTCCAATTTTTTTACGGCTAGTCCACTGGCCTTGAGAAATGTAACCGAAAACTAACACGAGGATTTTTTTGTGTGTCTGCGTTTTTTGATCCAGTCTTTGATGTTTGTTTGCCATTAAAAATGAATGAGGTAGAGAAATGGGAAAGAAAAAAATGGGCTTTTCCTTTTACGCTTTTTCTTCCTGAATGGAATATCTGAATTTGTGAATATTATTATCAGGGAACACGGCATGGGAATGACAGGAGAGTGGATATAGGTACCTATTACATACGCTGCTGCAGCGTTGCTGCTTCAGCATTCCATTCTTTTTCTGTGATGCATAATCCAGTAAGCATTTTTGTGTGTGCGCTTTATTCGGACTTTGTGGTCCGAGAATAATGTACATTTTTGCAGGGAATTAAATTGACCTTAACCTTTTGCGTGGTTTTTACCCAGTGCACTTTACAACCTATTGTAATAGAATATGTACATAATAGCGAGATTGTTCAAACTGATTGTTGCTGTAACATGAGCACTTTATTTTATTTTTATGCAAAATTAGCTGTTTGATTATCTTTGCATCATCGGCAAATCATGAATGCCCATTCATATTGCTCAGGTTGCAGTATGCAAATTGCAAATTTTATACCACGTCAGTTTATAACTTAGCATGTGGCCAGCTAATAAAAAAATCTGTGTGGTTTTTCCACAGTAAAAATAGCATTGTTATTCGGCGTATGTTTTTATTGTACATCCGTTCCGTTTCAAATTCAAACCGAATTTAAAAGCAGATGAAGCTTACGCGAGAATATATGATTAGCTACCTTGTAAAAATGGATGCATGACATTGATGCATTTTTCTGTTACGCAAAAAAACTTTCATTTTTATTTCGTGGAAATGCCAATGATGATTAATTGAGTGCACAATTGCCAATTGCACAAATCCCACCCTCCCAAAATGCCAAAGATAAACCGATGGTCACACTGACATTTTGAGTCATTTTCGTTTTGATGATTTAACGGTTTATGATTATGTGTGCGTAGCTAATAGCTAATAGGTAGTTTTAAATAATTTTGCAAAATCAACTCCCATTTTCCCTGAAACAGGAAAAAGAATGACGTAAGCACACGGTTATATCGTCATCAATACTGTCCTTCTTATTTTCCCAATGCCAAAAATAATTTGTCCATCTTTTTCGGGTACCAGTTTTTTGCATTCATTTAACAGACTTGAACTATGACTGTTGCTGTTTGCTGTTCCTGTCACACAAGTTTGTAATTAATTAGCTCTGTAGGTTTTCTTATCACCAAAAGTTCATCATCTTTCTTGAATGACTAAAAGCCAAAGTATAATTTCAGCATTAGCAAGTGTAAAGTAAAACCCAACCGCTGGCAACACACTGACAGTTCCATAACCTCAAATTATTGCATAAAAGCAAACTTCTCATATTCTCGCAGCTAATTACACCAGCAAGTTGATTAACTGTTAATATATATGTGTTTTCAGCTTCTTCAGTTTCTAATGGTTCAAAAATAGCCAGAAGAAGTTCTCCAGTTGCTTTCCAGCCGTAGACACCCGTTCAACTGCCAAGTAAACTGCGACAAGAGAAAAAGTCACGTTTTATCTTCGCAATTCTCAAATTTGTTCCATTCTTGCAAGTCGCAAAGAAAGGAATTATCTCCGGACCAGTGGCTCCACACACGTGAATCTGATTTCTGCTCCATTCAAAGCCAACAGAACAGGATATTCACGTGAACTTCAGGTGGCGACAAACGTGCTTCTTTCTTCTTGTACATTCATAAAACATTGCTTCCAGCTTTAAGGGAAATTGAAAATCTCCAGCTTCTCTTTTTGGAATTGGAACACAACGGGATTTTGTTTCTGGCTAAATTCATCTCTGGAAACAGATTGAATGAATGATTGAACAAGTCTAGAAAAGCTCTTACAAAAGCAGCTCTGAGTTTCTGTCAACATCATCTTTCCAATTTCCCTGTCCCTCAAGTCAGTTATCTTTTACGACATCACAACAACAACCCAAGAGGGCTAAACTCCAAATTTTTTATACTTTTTTTTCTAAAGAAAATCAAGGCAAAAGTGTTTTCTGTGAATGTGCAAACCTATTCTTTAGAGTTTTCTTGGAGAAAAGTCTCTCTTAATCAGCTAAAAGGTTGTGACGCATG
Organism: Entomobrya proxima; assembly: GCA_029691765.1. Classification (NCBI taxonomy): domain Eukaryota; kingdom Metazoa; phylum Arthropoda; class Collembola; order Entomobryomorpha; family Entomobryidae; genus Entomobrya; species Entomobrya proxima. Next base: position 1,058,198 of record CM056168.1, read on the forward strand.
TTGACGAGTGTATGGTGACATATCCACACAATCTACAGTCTAATCGGAACGGAAAGAGAGAGAGAGAACCAGGGTCATTTCTATTTTCTAGTAAAGCCAACAATAGATATATCTTTGGCAGCTTTTTGCTAAAAACGTATGTATATTTTAGTAGAAGAAAGCTAGGCGCATAGAAATATATATATATTTTGTTGCTTTCTCCATTTCCAGCGTGGAAAGTAAGTCAATTACCGTGTCTTCTCTACTCAAAATTTCAATTGAGTTCTTCTTGGAAATAAAAATAGACTAGGAGATAGGTAGAAGGGAAATCAAATAGCTTTTTAGCTTATCTCTCTGCCTTCGTGTAAATGTCCGTGACGGTTTATTGTTCAGGTGTTGTTTCAATTTACACCAGTTTCCATTCATGATATTAGACCCGAGTTGCTAGTTAGTTAACAAGTAGCAGCAATAAGAAAAGCAACTAGAAACAAGTTCTACGCTTTATCAAAATAAGAGTTTTTGGAAGGAGTGTGGAGTGGAGCTTGGAAAATCTTCTATACAACTTTGTTCGGAAATCTAGACGAAATCATCATCATCCAACCAAAAATGGCCCCTACAACAAGACTGTTCTACTTTCTTCTGGTCACTTTGCTGTGTCTCGCTCATTCAGCACGTGGAGTCGGAGACGACGTAAGTTCAAATCGGTTTTTTAAAAAACTTTTTATTTTCTAGTCATGTCAGCTTAACATTTCATACAAGTCATAAGTCATAACAAGTCATCTCATTATACTTCGTTCTTTTGTGACATGTCTTGCCAAATTATTATTTTGCGTTTCCAAGAAAGTCATTGGACGCTAACAATTATAAGCTTCTCAGGCAAAAGAAATAACTAATCTCTTGGAAAGAAGAAAATTTTCCTTTAGGTTGATTTGTCTATTTCGTACTTCTATCAGTCTAGGATCAGGGTACCAAACGGTCCCTTCAAAGGACCAAACGGTCCCATGCCCAAAGGGACCAAATGGTCCCACCAGAGGGACCGAACGGTCCCATGAAGGGACCGAACGGTCCCCTGTGGGATCAAACAGTCCCCTGAAAGAACCAAATGGTCCCAGGTAATTTCCGAAAAATTAGCGAATTTCAAAATAATCCCGTTTACGGAACGTGTCACCGCTTACGGATTTTTAAAATTGAAATAGAAAGAACGCTGAAAAACAAAATTTTCTACCGTGGCATATCGAATTTTCACCGTGGCTTTTTCGAGATATAAATAATTATATGAAAATAATTAAAAATACTGATTTTTAACGTGTTAAGAAATTAATTTAATTAAGCAAATGCACACAAAATTCAGAAACGCTCTCGTCTAATTAATGAAAATATAAAACCTTGAAATTTTAATTGTCTTGACCGCTTAATTAGCAAATTATCTTAAATGGACCAAAAGGTCCCTTTCGTGGGACCAAACGGTCCCATCAAACGTTTATCAGAACTATAGTGTCTTGAACCCGAAAGAATTGTCATTCTATAAAAACTGATTTTTATTAATGAAACCAATGGCTCCAAAATGGCTAATCGGATTTCACCAAAATTGGTATACCATAGACACCTGGGACAGAATCCTGTTGAATTTCAGGTCAATACTTCAACTCCAAACGTCCAGAGGACACCAGTGGTCATATATATTTTTTACATTCGACATATTTCATGCGGCCATGACTTAGGTCCACTTTACCATGATTAAGAATATGAATGGTCCATTTGGTAAAATTTAACTTTCAAAGGTACCGTTGCATCAAATCATGTACGCATGAAATAGGTCTTATGTAAAAATGTTGAACCACCGATGACCTCTGACCTTTAGAGTCGACCTATTGACATGAAATTCCGTACGAGGTTCTCTAGAGTTTGTATACCAAATTTGGTGGAAATCGGATTAGCCATCTCTGAGAAAAATGCATTAGACCGGACGGCACAAGACACACCGCAGAGACACACGAAATAGTATTATGGTATGTGATTTTGCATTTACAATAGTTTTCTTTTTTTACTGGGACCGTTTGGTTTTGGTTCCATTGAATTTTCATGGGACCGTTTGGTCCGTCTGGTGGGACCGTTTGGTCCTCTGGTGGGATCATTTGGTTCCTTTGAGCATGGGACCGTTTGGTCCTTTGAAGGGACCGTTTGGTACCCTGATCCTAGACTGTCTATCCAATTAAAAAAGTTGAACAACAGAAAGCATAAAGCATGGAAAAGTTGGAGAGAAAATATGGCGATAAGAAAATGTGGCAAGTTGAAACATCATAATTTTTTGAGAGCAAAAGCGTCAGGCGTCAAGTGAGAAAAGATACAAAAGTTCATTAACGTCCGTCCATTTCAATCCAATCCATATCCATCCACGCACGTAAAATCTAATACTCACTTGTCTCGCGTTTCACTCGATCTTTTCTTGGTTTATTTTTATTTTTAAAGACCTTTTGACTTTTTTCGTGATTTCTTATACTCAATACAAGATACAGGGCATGACTAAACTCTTTACATTTATCAGAAACAAGTACGTGTGTAAAGTAATAAAAGTAATAGGATGAACTCAGTTGAATGTTCAAAGCTACTCAGAATGAGAAAGAAGAATGGTACGATTTTCACTATTCACATTTTAAATCTTTTTTTCCTTTAGCTTTGCTTGTCATTATCAACAGCATCGTCATACTAAGAAGTTATGTTGGTTGACGAGTTTTTTTTTTCGCTAAAAAGCGAATTACGTGTGTGACTCTAAATGACAAACAGATAGCAAGAAAAGAAGGGAGTTAGGTATTATGAAAAGGAAGTCAAGTCAGTTGTTTGTCAGCATTCCTGCTAATACTTCAGTCATAACCAACAACCAACTGAGCTATGTGCTACAACATGTCACGTCTAATTTCAGTTTTCGCATAAAAAGCTTCAGCTTCGACATTTTCAATCTTTGATATAGGAAGACTATTAGAGAGATAAATAAATTAAGTGATTTTTTATAAACAAGTCATTTGCAAATATGCACAAATAAGAAATTGACAATGATAAACAGACAGAGAGGGTGACCAATGAGTCAATTCAACAATTGAGAAATGCTTGTCAGCTTGACTTGACTGAGATTGTTGATTGTCATCGGCATAAAATAGTTGACATGATTGCTGTTCACCACATTACAAAATATACAAAGACAGATGAATATATTGGCACGCATTGTATTGCAATATTGGTAAAGTTTTTAAGCTTGTTAGTTTTATTGTTTTGATGGTGGGCATTTGGTCGGTAGGTAGATTTGGTGAGTGTGGTTAACTATTTAAAAAAGACAATGAGATTACATCCTATTGACAGTTGATCCGCTTTTTATTTGGTGCACTCTTCTGGTTTGTTTGCTGTTGGTATAAATTTGAATTTGATGACGAAAATCGTCAGCAAAGAAAAATGACGATGACACTTTTTATATGCACGTGTTGTTGATTTTAAAGACAGATTCTATTGTTTTATCATTTTTAAAGAAAGAATGCCAATAATGAATGAACTTTTATGACTTTATATGTCCGCCTGTGTGGAAAAGGAAGGGAAGGGAATGAAAATATGGAAATGACTGAAGTATTTATATTCGGGAATATATGGGCATGGGCACACAAGAAAAGTGGGAGTTTTTTTTTTAATATTTCGGAAAAGCTATTAGTTAAAGGCAGCAGTAGTACATAAAGAACTCTACACTCTCTCGAGAGTTTTGGAGTCTTGGCTTGATAATATTGTGTGTGTAGTCGCTAGTCGTGATCATCATACTATTATTATGCTCCATAAAGTAATTGACAGCCGCTTGGCTCTAGGCCAAAATCATTTCCCATTATAATGGCAACGCCAGAGCAGAGCCCATAGCTCTCTCAGAGAATTGTCTTCGAGAGCAAAAGGCTTTTGAGCTTGTTGAGAGTTTTTTCTTCCTTCGTCGAGCGTATGTCTTTTTTCGCTGAAAATTTAAGACAAGACAAGATGCATCTTTTTAGTAGTGCCATACTACCAGCATGTTATTATAGCTTTTTTCCTTTCATCTTATTATTATCTCGAGGCAATATTGGATACATATGGACACAATTTGAGTCTGAAGTTTGGAGAAGCCTTTTAATTCTTCTTGGGAAAAACTTCAAATTTCTTTTCATTTTGAAAAGGAAACCAGACATTAGTTTGTTGTTGTAAAAAATGCATTTTGTTTTTCATTGAGTGTGCAATGCCACTTCAATTTAGCTGATATTGTACCATTCATTAGTGCGTATTTTATGGCGGAATGCAATTTGCAATCTGCACAACTTCAAAAAATAAAAGAGAATTGTATGGCCATAAGCTAAAAACCGAGCTGCCAATTGACTGCCAGAAGTGTAGTAATAAGCAAGTAGAAAAAGTTAAGGAATTGCTGTTATTTTGAATGCAGTAGTTAGTGTGGAACTCTAAAAGTATTTTGTAGTGTGCAACCAGAAAACTGAACAATGAGAGAGAGGATAAACAAGGAAAAGAAAAGTTGTCTAATTTTCCCTACGGAACATGGCACATCAGTCTCTTTTCTGTTCCACTCTCTTGACTTGTTTTTCTTAAACAAGATGAAAATTTTAGTTTGAGCCAAAAATATAAATGAGGACAGCTATACTATAGCGGAGAAACTAAGGAACGACACGCTTTCAAGTTTTTGTCAACTTTTCAATGTTCCAATCTAAACTTGTTACTGGTTACATAAAATATACACGTAATGGTAGCATGCTGGTGGTTGTTTGTTGTTTGCTCTGCTAGTATATAATTTTGGAGTTTTGGTGTTTTCTAGAGCTTACTGCTGTGTAGTAAAACTTGCGAAAAAACAAACATGTCAAAAGATGCAAATATTGCAGCAGTTGCCAATTTGTGTTGGGTTTGTTGGTAGTTAAAAAACGGGGTCGAGTTTGGCATTCTATTCCAGCAGACAAGCAAAAAACTTTTTCAATGACAGTTAAGAGTTTAAAGAGGCGAATGAAATTGGGGAACGTTTTTAATAAGATTACAACATATACAAGGGCTTCATTAAAAAGATGATTTGCAACTGTGCACCAAGCACAAAAAGACATTTAATTGCAATGTCGATGATTCCCAGAAGAGACGTAGTTGCTCGAGATTATATTATACGTGACACTAGCCAAAATAAGTTTTTTTCAAGGCAAGCCAAAAGAGAGGAAAAATCATGTAATGAAACGAAAAGTGTTCGAAGCTCGAAGACTCAAAGTTTTGTAAGCTTGGCAAGTTGTGTTATGACAAGGATTAACTTCTTAACTGCGCTGCTGGTGCTCTTGCCACTTAAAAAGGGCTTAACTCCGCGTATTCTTACCTACTTTTTTGTGTATGATGGTTTGTCATTATTTTTTGCGAGAACATTACTACGTGTTTCGCAGCAGACACAATATACCTAGTTTGTCTAGCCTAAAAAAACTTTCTTGGTTGTATTGTTATTATCAGTTGTAGTAATCAACAGGATTGTTTTCAGCAGCAAAAACTTTTTTTCATGGTTCTGTAGTATGATCACCTACTTGTGCCATTTCTATTCTGATGGTGTGAGTCACCATCATGCACATTTGTCATAGTGCTCATATTGTTGTGTGCCTCTTTCTCTGGATGATTCAATTGATTGTCCCATTCAAACAAGCCATTCTTTCTTTGCAATTCAATCTAATTTTTGGCTGTGGAGTGCTGCTACTCACATAAAAATGGAGTTGACACTCCTTTCTCTATCCCTTTTTGCATTATATTGTAGCTAGATTTGGTAATGACAAAATGGAAAGAAGAGATGATCAAATCTTGAGCCAGAGGCTAGCATCCAGCAGAGAAGAGCATCTCAAAATAAAAGCATTTTTATTTGACTCTAGTGACTTTGTAAAAAAGTTCGTCTTTTCTTCATCCGTCTCCATTCTTTTCTTTAATCATCTCATCTTACTTCTTTTGCTACGTGCTATACTACTTCTATACGTCTTTACAAATTGCATGTGATGATGAAAATTAACAAAGAGGCTAAAAAACTAAAAGAAGAAGAGGAGAATTGATTTTTCTCTCTGTTTTCGTGTCCTTCTTAAAAAGAAGAAGAACAAGAGAAGCTATGAGAGAGAGAAAATGTCATCATTGCTTTATTTCACAATTCCAACACTTTGAGCACTTGTTTGCCTTGCTACTGGAACTGGATAGTAAAAAACAAGGCATTTTCATCTGAACCCTTTTCCTCTAGTAAATACGAAAGGAATAAGGTTGCACAAATGAACATGAACGGTAGTCTGTTTTGAGTATATTTGCTTTTGCTAATGGACAAATCTGCTGCATGCTGTAGTGTTCCAGATTGGATTCCAGATTTTCTCTAGGCACAATTTTTTTTGTTATGATGACGATGACGTGAGTACAAAGTCATAAGCACCATAAAGCAATCAAAGTGATAAGAAAATGTCTCATCATCTTCCAGCGACCAAAAATTTCATCATAATTTTATAAAAAGATATAGATAGATGGGCTTGTTGTTAACAACCAAGTTTTCAATCTAGATATATTGAAATAACAGTAGGGAGTTTCTTGGAACGCCGATGTTGATAATGCTTGTGTATTAATGAGTTAATGACTATCAACTTTTATTATGAATCATGCTGAAAGCTTTTTACATGCTGGATTTTGTGGTGATACGCGCGTAAAGTTGATAACACGGGACAGGACAAAATAAGCGTATAAATTAGTATGAAAACGGAGAGCAGATAAAAAGTGACAAGATGAGTTCATTTTGAGAAAAGGAGAAGACAAGGATAGTACAATATTTGTACAAAGTTATGGAATACTGTACAAGTATATTATATTATACGATGCACTCTACTGTCTACTCACAAGATAAATATTTGAAGAGGAAAAATCCTCTCTCCCTTCAGTTCTGTTTACTGAGTTGACTGAGTGATGATTAGGATTAGAATGGAAGTTGGATTCCTTCTTGGAATTCCTGATTTTTTTTTCGCTAGCTTGAATAATATTATGTGCTACTTTGCTAACTGCTCAGTTTAACTGTTTGCCCATCAATCAAGACAAAAAATATGTGTAATCAGTCATGCGACTGATGATGGGACGCGGCCTTTTCTCCACGTTCTGGCTAAATGCGCAATTTATTCTATGATTTTTCTGACCACACGGGATTATCAACAGAGAGAAAAGGTTTATCGCCAATTTTTTTATCCTCTAAAAAAGATTGAGCACTTGTGCTATTTTTAATTTCTAATGCACGGCTTGTACTTTTCCACGCGATTTACTATGAAAGCTGTCAAGAAAAAGGGAGACAAGCTTATATATTTATGTAATGATGATGATTAGAACTTTCATCGGAAAATGATGTGGCTCTGTGCACACACCAGAGTATTATGACATGAAGTGATGGTGATAGACGATACTACTACGAGGGAAAATTATAGAGCAAAGTTTAAGCAAGGTTGTTCCGCAGGGAATTCCAAGTAGAATTGTAGTGTTTTCGGTTTTTTTTCTGGTGACTGAAGCCAAGAAAAAATGGTTAGCTTTAAAAATTTACAGTCGTCATGTGTGGCTTGGTTTATCTTTTTCAGTTTTAATGTTTCCTCTTGCGTTTTTATGATGCAAAATGGAGCAAGAAAAATGGGATTTGTATCAGGCTTAAAAAATATGTTTATGATTGAATTTGCGTGCTAGTATGAATGAATGAGTTTTTGCGGTGTGCAAAAAAATAAAATGCAAGTACAAGCTTGTGTATAGATTCTATCGGCAGATAAAAATATTATCTGTTTTGTGGTAAAAGAAGGTTTGAAAAGTCGTGAGAAAAAGCAGAAGCAATAGTGAATAGGTATCTAGGCTAGCAACCGCAAAAAAAACGTAAGAATCACGCCATGATCACCAGTCAACCTAAATGCAAACTCAATGGTTTTGTTTCGCAACATAGCTTGGTAGACGAGAAAAATGCACTTGTCTGCACAAAATTTTCCTGAGGAAAAGCTTATCCACCTTGAAAACGTCTCTTATGGGTTAAAAAAGTGATTTGCATATTATAACCCGACAACGACCAACTTTACAGGGAAATTAGTAGCCGTAAATTTTTTGCTTATCGTTAGCTAGTATCTTAATCTGCTACATGATGACTTGCTTGTAAAAATTGTGCAGGTGCTTTTGGAAGCTAATGGCTAACTAAACTACACATAATAATAATAATTTTCCATTATTTTTGCTTTTGCACTTGGTGTGCAGCTTTTCAGAGCACTGTCCTTGCCAAGAAACTTGCCGAGTTGATAAGGATAAGAAAATTATGAGCCAAAAAACCCAAAAACACTTGGGAACTTTTTTTCTTGGCAAAGTGACCAGGAAAAAATGAATATATGTTTTTTTGCTCTGAACTTTGTGAAGGTTTGCGTTTTGTGCGAATATTTGCCATGTAGTCATCTGTTGATTTGATAGAGTCAAGACAGGAGAAAAATTTATTGTTACAAGCAGCACTATAATATTTACTGTCTATTGCAGTTATATAATGGCTTCTGTCATCGTCACTATTAATTAGTGCTGATCTGTTAGGCCAAAAAAGCAGCTCTAACCGATTATTCTAAAAAAGTGTTATCTAAATCAAGTCAGCATGACTAGTAAAAAAAGCATGTGGATGTGTGGATGCGTGTTTGCCTACCACAAAAACATATATATTCTAGTAGCATCTCTCAGGGTTATTCAAGTAGTAATGGAGTTAAGTTAATTGTCTCAGAGCATCAATTAAAGCTGTTGTTGTTCCTGACTGGTAAAGGACGACGGAGGAGGATATATAGTGACGGGAGGAAAATAAACTATTATTTTACACACACACGAGCCTATGGACAGAAGTATATAAGCAAGGAGATAAATTACTTTGTTTATTCCAATCAAAACGAGTAATCAAACTCTCAACCTATTTTAGTGGAACATGTGCTGCTGCTGTTTTGTCGTATTTTTCTGAGAATGACATCACATCACACTTGACTCAACTTTCATTTGCTTTATCAGCCACTCAACTTGGCAAAATTTTGCTGTTGTGTTTGTGTACTTTGCCCCGCACTTTTGATCTTTTGAAATGCTGCTTGTGGGTTGCTGGGTGGAAAAGTGGAAGCATGCTGAGTTTGCGAAATTTTGTCAGGTTTCAGCTTTCCACTTTGGAATAGGTGTACATGATGATGATATAGCAATTTGCCTGTCCCGTTTTTGCACTTTCCAGAAGTCCAGCAATAATAATTAGCCGTGTGCTAATTGCTTTTATCACGTCATTAGCTCCATTCCGCAGGTATATAAACGTGGGCGGGGTGGGCTAAAAATATACACCAACTGTACATTTTCTAATCAAGTTCATAGCTATACCTACTCTAAGAATATGCTATTTGCACTTGCAAATTATTTAGATAAATGTAGCTTGAATATGAGTACAATTTGGTGTCAGTAGTCAAGTCAGTGTGCGTTCGTATAGGTTCGTTTGCAATAAAATTGCTAGCTTCGGGCGTGCAGACCTGTAATAATGATTCCGTAACTGTAACAAGTGTCGCCCTACCTGCCTCTCTGTGCCAGTTTGAATCCCAGCCAGTAAATAAAAGAATGCCGTGTTGGATATAGGTACAGGTAGGTCACCATGTTGGCGTCAGTGTTGACGCCTTCCCAGATGAAAAATGTACAAAGACACCAACCTACCATAAGACAAAATATTTGCAGCTCTGGGCTTTATTCAACTTTTTGAAGAAAAAAAACTGACAGAATTGTGAATTGGCAAGGTAGAAAATGTTGGGTGGGTACTTTTAATCATAAAGTCTATTGCGCTTTAATTCAAGTGCAATATTTCGAGCACTTCTTCGGGTACATGAAATGGTAGTCACTTTAGCATCAATATTTCCCAAATAGGTTATCAATTCCCCATATTTTTTGCATTCCTTCCGCCAAAAAATGCCCATTTACTTTTATTTCCTTCCATATGCATCCTCCTGACATATCTTCACTTCCAGTTCAGCGTGTACTCATTTTTTCACCCGATAAAAAATCCAAGTGATACTGCTTCCTCACTGCAATGTTCCAATTTCTCAGCATTTTTCCTCAATAAATGAAGATATCCCGCACGTAGGAGGATGTAGGATAGGTGGCACAAGCAGAAAAATGGCAGAGATCTAAAAGAGCTTTGGAAATGGGAAATATTTTATGAATTCCGGCACCACCTACTGGTGCACCACCTCCGTGTGTTCTCGGTGAGTAAAATCTAGCTATCTTGCCTTATGGTTAAATAAGCATCTTGTGCTGGAATTTCTTTTCGGAAGAGGAATAAAAGCCTGACCTCCTTTTTTACGATTTGATCATTACGAATGTTTCGAGAATTTGAGAGTGGAAATAAAAAATATTGAAGACATGGTTGATATGCGAGACACATCTTTCTATGAAGCAGCAAAGAAATCCATAAAGAAAATGGCTTTCTATACGATTATAACAAGTAGGATGATGGCGCTAAGATAAGAGCAAATATTAAGTACCAATGTGTTACTCATTTCCTCTTTTGTTCGGTTTTTTGGGTTTATCAAGAGTACTTGTTGAACTGCTGCAGAGTTTGGTTGCGGTCGCGGTGGTACATATATATAATAGCTAAACAGAGTATTGTAGTTTTTTCCGTTATAAAATCAGCAGACTGGATGGTATGCCAAGAATTGTGGAAATAGCAGACGGCATCTTTAAATAGAGCTGCGGTTTTTTTGATAGTACCCATCTCTCTCCTTTTTCGTCTTATCTGTTCCTCCAAAAGCTCACACCGCATTCCTTTGCCCAATTCTCTGCATTTTATTGCACTAATGTATTTTTCTGCATAATGTGCAAATATTTATGCGGCAGCTTCTCTGAAATTCTACCAAGAAAAAGTGAACATTTTATTGGATTTGTATTAATGTTGAATGTGTTCAGAGAGAATGATGAATTTTATGGATAAAGCAGAAGTGCTTTAAAAAGCAATAACAATTTTCTAGAATAATCTTATAGATTATTATCGATTGTGTAAAGTACAATTTTTGCAATTTCATTCATTGGAGTTCACACTCTCATTCAATTTTTAAAAAACGGGAAATCCATTTGCATGTAAAGCCATTACAAATTCATGGAAATAAGTTCACTCAATTTTACTCGAGTAACATAATATTCTGTATTCTGTAATTAATTACCTAAAATGTGTATACACGAGTAAATCAACCCTCTGTGTTTCGTGTTTCGTTTTCCTCCTGGACCATTTATGTAATAGCTTGTAAGAGACTCCAGCCTCAAGTCTATAGCCAATTAACTTGATCATCTAGTCTCTAGTTTCTTCTTAAAGTTTTACGTAAAACGCCCGCAGAATAAAACGTCTGATAAGAATATGACGCTACTGTACTGTACTATCAAGTTATATACGCAATCCACCACAAACTGCAAACATTTCAAAGAAAAGGATGACGCAAAAGGCAGCAATTTTTTACTCCTATTTCGTATCACGCTTGATGATACTCTAGAGAGGAATCCTTTTTCAGTCTTGTTTGCCGTTTTTGCATGCAATTTACATCGTATATAATCTCCATCCCGTTTCCATCCAAGCCGTCAGCGAAAAGAAGGCGAGCAACTTTTTTTTCTTTAGAGCTTTTCAGCTTCTCATCCACTTTGTGACTTTGTCTTGTAAAAAAGAATTCCCATTCCTTTAGTCTACTACTATTTGCTTTTGCTAATCGCTTAGTTTCTCAGGAAAAAAGCAATATATTTTAAATTTATTGCAAAAACGCAACTTGACTTGCCTTCTGCCTACCTATCTATAATGATTATATAAAGTGCTTAAATAGCTTTCTGAATGAACTACCTTGTCGGTGGAAAAAAACGCAAACAGAAAGAAAATAGCAGGATCGTACGATAAAAAATTGCATTATGGTTATAGCCAAATGGCATGCCAGAAGTTAAAATGCCAGCGTCTAAAAAAACTAAAGCGTCATCATAATAATCACTTAGGCACACAGCAGCAGAAGCAGCGTGTAGACTTGTGCCGTGCCGCCACATAATAATGCTCTAACGGTAAAACTATATAGCTCACCTGAGCTCCTTCTTATACTACCTGAAAAGGAAATTGATCCAAAAAAAGCTTGTTGCTACTCTCATGCGGGGATTGAAACATTTTTGAAAGTTTGTAGAAGCGCATATTATTTTTATTTTTAGAGCACAGCAAAATATATTACAGCTTCCTCAGCGGTTGGTTATCTGTGCTACAAATTATGTTTTGGTCCGTTCTAGATATATATTTTTTTATCCGGGCCATTACTATATTCTTGGGGAAACCAAAAAATGTTTATTGTTATTACGTGAGAAATAAAGTCAGAAGCAGGAAAAACGTCTACATGTTTTTTTTTGGCTTGTGCACTTGATTACCCATGACATGACATGCTTTATACTATTTCACTTTTTTCATGTTTTATTTCTCTACCTGGTGGCTAATCTTATGATTTCCTCTTGAGGTACAAGTGTGTTTGCTTGTAACGGTGCTCTTGTATGTGTGTACATGGAAGGAAGGAAACATGAACCACTTCTTCAACTCCAAAAAATGTTTATAACCGTCTATTGTTCATGTCTCAGGAAAATAAAAATAACAACATTGTTTACTGGACTGGAGTGTAATGCACAGAGAGAATCGAGGCAAAATGGAAAATGGATATACGATCCGATCTTTTCTTTTTTGTCTTGTGTTTTTCTTCCAATAAGGCTCTGTTGTGTGCACTGTGCAGTAAATAAGTAAACAAGATGATGTGTTTTTGAAAAAGGAAAGAGGATGGATTCCCTTCTCTGTGGAGTCGGTGGTGGTGGTGGCGGAGTCTGGATGTGATATTTATGGCAGGCACCATACCATTTATTAGTACCAAGCTGTACTTCTCCTTGTGCTTAATAGCCATACAAAGATGTTAAATTTTTTGGCTGCTTGAAGAAGAAAAGATATGGTTTTGGTTAAGCAGAGAAATAAACCGAGACTCTGTGATCCAGACTAAAGTCAGTCCAGTCGGTTTTCTTGTTGCCATTCCCATCTTTTTAGATTTTGGTGTTATGACCATTACAAACCCTCTGTTCTCTATTGACATCGTATGAAGAAAACGAAACCAATGTGCAGCCCAGAGGAAAAACGAAGAATGTTTTATCATCTGAATAAAAAACACACATGCATTTTTGGTTTGCATGCTTGAAGCACTTTGTAGGTAGTCCCGCATGTTTCAAAGGTTTGCATGTTTTCTTCTTTTGACTTCTTCTCCAGAGAGTCAGTCGGAGAGAGGGATATGCCGTGTTATGCATTGGCTTTTTTTCGTTTTGAAATAAAAAAATAAAAATGATCCGAGCATGGTTGTGTGTGTGAAGACAAGAGGAAAAAAGTGCCCTGGAGGCTTTGAGACTCTATATCTGGTTATATGATGGCTATATAGATGCACAAGTACATCCCACACGTTATGTATTAGTTCTGACACTGACTGGATGAAAAATTATGTGGAAAAAATATAAAATGGAATGCCTGAAGAGAAAGATGGAAGGTGGTGTGGTACATAGTCTGCATGCTTAAAAATGTAGCTTCGTGTTGGTTTTCTTCATGTTTTGGCTCTCTTCGAGGTATGACCATGTTCCTCCTGTTCCTTCATCTTTCGTGCATTATTTACAAAGTGTCCGCATTGCTGTTTCTTCTCGTTTTCTACATGGATGCATACAGAATCTGGATCATTCCTCTTTTTCTTCCCTAGACTCAGAAAAGATAATGGGAAATGAGATGCTGGCTTGGAAGCACCAGAAGCACTATACTAGCAGGTTGTTAAAATGAGAAAAAAACGCGCTATCTTGCCTAGCCGCTCTAAAATATTTTTTTTTCTGGTTGGATCCCAGCAAAAAACTCAGAAATGAAAAAGGAGTAAAGTTGATAGTTGATGATGATATGATGATGAGTAGGAGGATTGCATTCCTGAAAAAATGAACGAGTAAAAACTATGTAGATAGCAGATGATGCTGGAACAGTGGTCGTATGTGAAAGTGAAATGGTCAAAAGGCTTCTCTGTCTCTCTGGAGAAGTAAGACAATATCTCATTTCATTTTTCACTTTGCACACAAGCTCATGTTCCATTTTCATCAAGAAAAGGGCGACAACGGGTTGGAAATATAATGAGAAATGCCTACGTGTAAACTTGGTCCACTTATTACAATTTTCATATCTCGGATGCTGCTGCAAGTTTTGGCTTATCTCATCTTCTTCCGAAAATAGTATACATTTCCACCTGGCCTGCTTTTACAAGAACAAGAAAACTATCTCTGGCTTCTGTTGTTCTCCTGCTGCTGCTCCTGCTTCTCAGAATTTTACCTTGTCCAATGGACTATTTTGCAGCAGATGGGATTCCAGGACAGAAATAGGAACACGCCACTTCCAACACACGGCACGCCATATTATTACAGATTTTTGATATGGAAAAGCAAAGTAGAAATGAAAATAGAAAGAGAGATGTGTGGGTGGATGGCACTAGCAATATTTATTATGAAAAACACCGCACGTCTCTGCTGCATCATGATCATGTGTGCCTGGTAAAACATACGGGAAAACATTTTCATAAGTTTTCAGAACTAAAAATATTATGCCATGCTGTTTGGTTTGGTGTACAGATGGTTTTCTGCCAAAGAAAGGGAGAACATTTAAGTAAAGTAGTTTGTAGTATTATTATTAAAGTGCCTCTGTGTGTGTACCTTATTTTGTGCCAAATAAAAAGCTAACAGGCCAAACAGCAGAGTTCAAAAAATCAGACGAGATTTTTTCCTTCTTAAAAAGAAAAAAACTTTTTTCTGTATATTTTCTGCTTATAAAAAGAACAAAAAAGTTTTTTTTTGTATGAAACGTACTTCCTGAACTGAAAGAAACCAGACCAGGTATGCCGTGTGATGAAATGTAGAACCAGCAGCAGAATGAATAATTCGCTGAATACACGAAACAGGCAGACAGAAAAAAAGTTTTTTTGGGGAGGAAAAAAAGTTTCCGTTTTTGTTTTCTTCTTCGTGAACACCACCACCACCGACGCTATTTCTTGGTGTGTGTGTGTATGTTTTGCATACTGTTGGTGGTGGTGGGATTATAGGTTTATGCTAAAGAGATGAATTCTCAGGGGAACGTTTCTAAGGTGGGCACAAATCAGTTAGTGGAAACGCACGCACTTTGAAACATTTTCCTGCCAAGGCATGAACAAAGATTTAAAGTGTTTCTACCTTTGCGTAAGAAAGCCAGTTTAGATTGAAGATGTGGTTCTGGTGCTGTTGTGGAAAATTTCGGGCTATTCTTCATCTCCCTTTCTACGTTCTCTGGCTTCTCCAGTCTAAATTTGGTTGCGTGAATAATGAGCTTTCTGTTTTCTTTGGAGTTTTTTTCTGAAGGAAGGATGAAAATAAGCTATGAGAAAGAAAGAGAGAGCTGCGAGGTTCAAGCTTTTTTGCTATTCAGCATTTTAGTTTAGTAAAAGGTATATGGAATGGAAAAACGGAAGGAAAATGTAGGCAAACTGATTATATTTATTATGGTGGGCATATCTTTCCCGTTATTATGATAATCCGGACCGTGTGTTTGTTTGCATTAGTGTTGTTGTTTGTTGTGTTGGCTTTTGCTTTTGCCTAAGGAGAAAAATGAAAGATTTTTCTTTTCTGCTGAATTTTTGTGGTAGCGGGTTTCATTCTAAAACTTTTTATACAATTTCCGTTTTCTTTACTTTTCCATGCAAAGTAAACGTGCAATAATATTTTGTCGCATCTTCTTTGTCATCTCATCATTGCAATTTCACTGTACGATAAAATTACGCCAAATTAAATTACATTTTGAAATTACATCAAAGAAGCTATTTTTAATTGCATTGCAAGCTCTTTGGTTGATGATGGAAAAGGAAGCGTTTTTTGTTCCCAAATTGGTCGGCTTCTTTTTAGAAGCTTTTTCTTCCTTTTCTTCTTCCTCTCTTTCATTTGCCTTGTTACTGAGCTCTGTTTTTGAACAAAAAAGCTGGTAATAATAAGGCATTCTCTAGTCAAAAGTAGAACCTGAACGAATCAACAAAAGAGCTAATATATTATGAGCATGTCGGCTAGGTTCATATTCCTCGGCACGTTTGTTCCCTCCACGCACGTCATGGTCATAGCGTCATCATCGTCTTGCGTCTGAATTCTGTTGGTTTTTCTGCCTTATTTCTTACTGTTTATTATAATAAGCCATAAGTTTATGATGAGTGACGACAACTACTACTGGCTTCTATAATGTTTTCAAAATTGTGCAAGAAAGCTGTTTTCAATAATATTTTTTGGAAATGCGCACACTCACCCATCATCAGACTGATTGCCTTACGCTGTGTATAATATTTGACTAAGCCGCATAGAGTCGGAGTCATTTGAAGTTGAGGATTTTTTCCACTGAATTTCCCAGATTTTGTTTGCTCAAGGTAGGCAGGTGAGAAGAAAAAGGTGAGAGTACTGAAAGGAGAGCCTACCTATAACATAATGTATGAACCACCCAAAAAGGTTTTCTGACGAAAGAAAAAGGTGCTGACGACAACAAAGACGACTTCACCACTCTCTCAACTACTCACTCACCTCAGTGCTCAGAGCACAGATGAAGTTGATCAAGTTGATAAATGCCTGTGCATAACAACAACAACAGCAGTGGAGTGGAGTAAGGAGTAGAATCGAAAAAGGTGAAAATGTTGAATAGGTTGGTATAAAAGGTAGAATTAAGGTTAGGAAAAGAGAGGCTGGACTTTGTACTGTTGAAAATGAAAATGGTGTTGTTGGCGGCACAAGCAAAAGGTGCTTCAATAGATGCCTTTTTAGGTGCAAACAAATGCCCATAATAATATTACCTATTAGGCTTATCTAAGGATATAAAAGCTGTAAAGAATAGGTATACCTATATACACATATGGCATGGCGGTATAGTAGACAAGGTTCTTAAGAAAAAAAATCCATTAGGATAAGAAAATCACATTTTGTGTATGCGCACAGCAGCCTGTGCTTTAGAACAGCACTTCATAATAATGTAGCGATATGGGATATCATTATCATTTTTATCATCGCCAACTTCGCTTCTGCTTCTTTCTTATTTTGTATTTATTTTTATTAATACGCCAACATTTACAGTAAATATATGTCCATTAGCTAAGAAAATTAGAAGAAGTAGAACGGAGACTCCAGCCGAGTCTGGTAATGAAGTAGAAATGTAGAAAAGAAGGGCAGTGAACTTTTTATATTTTCTTACAGTTTCGTTGCTGTTCAATGATGACGTGTGTATGACTATGTGCTTTGGTTTGATAATGTCGGCACAAGTTATTATGACGATGAAAAACGGAATCGATAATGATAGCAATACATACACAAATAATAATAGACGGTGGTGGTCTGTCCTGTCGGTAGCCATAGAAACGCTTTCTGGAGAGCGGAGATTATTAATGATCTGTTGGAAAATAGAATGACGTGTTGGTTGGGAATTGCCTCTGAGAAGCGAGTCAGCATGGGGCGTTTTTGGAAGATCAATAATTTTGGCCGTTCTAGAAAAATAACTTAAAGCACGTCCATCTCTTTTCCATTCATTGTCTTAACCTCCATATTTTCTATTTAAGCAGGAAATGCTAAACTGAAGAGATAAATATTTTGCATGTGTAAACCCCATTTCACTTTTTGCTTGAGTTATTTATGAGCTAACCCGGTTTTCAAAAATAATATCTTCTCTGAAAAATAATATTTTTTGGGGCAAAGCGGAAAATATTATGCAAACAAGCGAAAAATACACACACGTATCTTTTTTGGAAGCAGGTTGGGTAATCTGGGGTTTGTTTGGCATAAATATTTCTGTTTTGCTTCAGACTTCCTTCTTTTCTTGTGCTCTTATCCAGCTGTGTGTGCTAGAAAAGTTTAAAAAACGGGAAAATAACGTGCAAGCAAATATATATTATTTTCCACTTCCTCAACTTTTTCGTGGAAGGAATTAGGCAACGTTCACCACACATACACACGTGACAACAGGCATATCTTCTTCTTGACACCAATTTGAAATTTTGCTCTTGTATTGTCATCTCACTTTTTACTTTTCTTCCGGAAACATAATTTATGAACGTTGCCCTCACCTCTTTTGACATGATAGCATTATGTACACACCAGTTCCAGTACCAACCAGTTTTCTTTTTTGCCTGTAAAGCTACTATAGTATCCTTTCAAGTGAAATAAAAATGGAAAAAGGATAATATTTGTGTCACCAGCAGATAGAAACAGCACAGAGCAGAGAGAGAGCATCTCTTCAAAAGAGTGCTTCTCATCTTTCTACTTTCTCTGAAGCTTAAACTCAAGTGTTTTGTTTGTTACAAAAACGGTTTGGAAAAACAAGCAAAAAAGTATAAAAACGATCTTTTTTCCTTCTCTTTCTCTGTGAGCTTTTACTTTACTATTTCCTTTTTTTGCAGAATCCAATTTACTTTCTTTTGCCGTAAAACTAGTAAGCGACGGAATTTGAGCGTGTGTGTATGTTTGTGTGTGGATTCACTCACTGTAATGTACAGTTCACTCATCCTCATTTTTTTCCGGGTTTTTTATATTCCAGACAGACAAGTAGTTTGTCGTCTGCACACACACACGATTTTGAGTGGGCTCATATATTCTGTCTGTCTGGTGGAAAAAATCCATAAAATGTTTTTTCTTCTTGCTGTTTGAATCTTGGTATATGGCTTGTGTGTGAGTGTGTAACTCTAAGTTATTAAATTTTATAGAGAAAGAAAGGGAAAATGCTGGAATTACTTTTCTTTTGTTACTCTCCAGTTTTTTGGAGTTTGTGTGTAGGTGGCAAGAATAGGTGGAACTGGAGAAGCTACGTAGGAGGCTCAGCATTTTTTATGCTTCAACATCCACAATTTTTTATTCGCTTGCTTGCCTTAATACTAATATTTGCACTGGTTGGTTGGTGCGCTGTTTATTGAACCAAAAGTGTGCTGAAATTCACCAGAAAAAGGATTGTAGGAAAATGGTGTATTATTATGCCATGACATACGAGTATGCTTTCCCAATTTTGAAAATGTAAGTTTGAATGATAAAATGATGATGATGCTGATGACGGAGATCATGTTATGGAATAAGCCATTGTTTTATTTATTTTCTGCTTGCTTGCTCCTTGCTCCAGTGCAAAAATAATAAGTGTTGCCAAATGCCAAATTGTGTGAGGCGTATCCAGTTGCAAGAGAGAGAGATCCGGATCTGGTTTCATTTTTGCACGTCAACAGCAGCAGTTGTAAAAAACGGAGAGAGGTTGACTGAACAACAAATATGATTTCTGCTAAACTCCATTTTTTTCTCTAGGTTTTGAGTTACTCAACGTCAACTTGTGATGGAAAACAAGGTACTCTACTTTATTCAGCAAAGTGCAGATGTGAGTCAGAGTCAAGCAAATATGGCGTATTTTGTAAAATAAATCATAAAAAACAGGACAGGATCATGGCAAGAGTGATATGATGATGAGATGCGGATATTTACCTTTCTGGACCTGTGTATTTGAAAAGGCAAAGTGGAGAAAAGGTAGATTTGGTAAATAGGCAATTAATCCAAGACTACAGAGAGATGCGGTGCATTGTAACGTGAATAATCTGATAAAAGTCATTCATCCAACAGGCCAAGTTAAACAAGCCATGAAGCTACGGAGCGGAAACTTTTTTCATGTATAAAAAATAAAATTGAACAGATATTTATCTTCACAGAGGAGAGGAGTAAATACGCTTGTTTAGAGATTTTACTACCTTACAAGAAACAAGATGAAAAAATATCATAAAAATATCGTTTCGTTTTTATTAAGAAACAAATCACTCGCATCCGGTTCATTCTTATGACTGCGTAGAAGAAGAATGAACTCACTTACTCACCGCCAGTGCGTCTTTTCAATTTTTTTCCCAATGTATAATCAGCCAACCGACTAGAGTCTAGAAGCCCGTTCAAGGAAACGCTTTGAACTTGTGACGACGACAAAGATGATATCAATGCGCTATTGTGAATTGTGTCGGAATAGAAAAAAAGAGAGAGATGTACGAGGAGCACACACACACAATAAAAAGTCATAAGCAATTTATTTGCATACGCACTCAGACCTCTATATTTTTTCTCATATGCATTTTTTATCTGTATTAAACTGCTATTCTATTGTTGAGTGTGTATTCAAAAGCCAAAAAAATCGAAAGAGTGCAAAGGCACCACCATATTGCATTGGGACACCCGAGACATAATAGAATGCCAAGTAAAAAAACGCTTGAAATTCTAGAGTGCGTAGTGCGCTCTGGTGCTCTATGCAAAATGCAGTAATCGTTTTCGATCTTTTTTTCTAGCTTGAAATTTGATATTTGCCTGCATAGTAAATATACAGCTATTTTACAATGGATGAGGTTGACAATCTACTATAAATTTTGTTTTTTCAAGCTAGCAAGCGGATTGCAAACAAACTCAAAAACGAAAAAAAGCAATCCAATCCAATCTATTTTGCTTTGTATGTGCGTGTTCAGATATTTTTCAGGGATCAAGTGAACACTTCAGCAGAGATCACACCATCTCCGCGTAATAATATATTGCTGTAAAGGATTTATATCCGTTATCCCTTGAAAATCCAGTGTGTAGACACCACCTAATAAAAAGACATCACAATTTTGCCGTCACCCTTCGTGGCTTTGTCCTGCCTTCTATACATTTTATCCATCTCCACATTCCATCAACCACGCACTATTGTGCGTTCCCCGTAGCACTCTTTTACTCAGCTTGCATTGTCATCGGAATCAAAATCAACATGATCATCCTCATCATCACGGTCATTGCGTATTGCCATCAGAGAATCAGAGACAGAGATGCGTTTTTCAAAGGTCTCTAGTTTCTGGCTCTGGCATCACGGCAAAATGCTGACATGTGCAGCATCAGAGTATAGAGCTATTTCTCTTCTTTGAGTTTGTGGTTGAGTGAGTGGTCTGACGATAATGCTGATCACTCTGATAAGAATGACAACAGCGATAAGAGCCAGAAAACCAGAAGGAAAAGCAAGGAATTCTTCGGCTGCCAGGCTATTTCTTAACAAATAATAAAAAATGTGGCTGTTATGTTATAGTCCTGCATATTATGTGATCTTGAACCAAGATCTTCATCCTTCTTCCTTTTTGACAATAATAACCATGCAATGCAATTCCGAACAACAACAGAAGTAGTAGAAATAGAAGCCATAAACAAGAATGGCAACTTGAAAGAAAAAAAAATGAAGGAAATCCAACCGAGCAAAGGAAAACATCTTCTTTCTCACTGCTTGCTTGTGTGCTTCATGCTGGATTTATTATGATTATTGGTTAAGATGGACTATAAAATGTGCTGTAATAATAATAATATTAGGTGAATGCCAAGATATAGGGATAAGGTATGCCATTATAATAATGCACATGCCTTAAAAGGCGGTGAATTTTTTATGCGACTCTTGCTCCTTTCCAATCTTCCTTGTGCTTTTTGCTGCTGCTCATTCTTTTGGATGTTCCCAGCAAAAAAAAGTTTCCTCCTTCCTTAAGCGTCGCAACTCTTCTGTAGAGAATAGAGAAGAAGATGAACGAACACTGCCGAGGAGACAAATGCTTCTTTGCTTCACTGATCATTCTTCTTTATCCATTCACCCTCACTTGCCATGTTCGCCTTGTTCAGTCTAGAGAGAAAATTTTCCTCTACGCAGTCAAGTTTCCATTTCCAGTAGAGAAAATCCAGAGAGGATTGTTTTGAGGATGGTGCTAAAAAAGATGAAGCCTTTTGCGTTCTCTCAGTTCTCATCTCACTCAGCAAAAAAATATTTTCAAGGGCTTAACCACTTCTCCATTAACTATCTACTTAAAGCCTTTTTATTAGGCGTATTAGCAGGAATGTGTGTGTACATTCCAAACTATAGAGAGCTTGCGTTGAAAACAAGTGTGTTGAGAGAGATGAAAATTCCAGTTGAGCACCACCATACATTCTCTGGTAACAATGGAGTGTCTTCACCACCTTCTTAGTTTCAATCGAGCAAGAAAAGAGAATGAAGTATCAGTCAAGTCAGCAGCACAAGATGGTTTCAATTAAAGTCTAATAGAAGATGAAACTTCTTCTTGACTTGACTTTTCTTGGCTCTAGTATATTGCTTTTGCTTATAGTGCTTACTCACTGAAAATTTCCCATTATTTAGTAGAATGATGACGGTGTCGTGACTATGATCAGTCAGTATTATGATCAAACCAGAAAGATGAGTAGACCAATGGGTAGAGAGAAGGGGAGAAATCATTATATATTTTTATTAGAGAACTATCAGCCCATCATATTTTCCTCTCTCCTTTTGTCACTCATCGTCACGATCAATTTTTTATAATAATAATAAAAATGAAGGGAAAAAGTGTGTAATAATAATAAAGAAAGGCTTTAACAAGCTCTCGCAGTGTGTGTGATAGAAAGACAGCAAGCAGTAATCGCTTTTCCTGTTCCCACCGTCTTCACTCTCTGCTTTCATTAGCTCATCTTCTTCTGCTCATGTCTGTCTTCTTCTGTGTGCTGACATTTTACTGATAAAATGCGTTAAACCTAGAACACTATATACCTGCTTTTATATACAAAGTCAATATTAGCAAAGTACACACTGAAACTGAAAAAACCCGTAGAGATTTCCCGTCCGCTATTCCCACTGTTCAGGTTGAATTGTCACAAAATGACAAAATAAAATGAATTTTTTGGCTGGAGCCAGAGAGACATCCATTCAGTCTATGTGCTATATTATAGCATGTTTTTCCTTTCATTTCATCATCTTGCAGATTATGTTGTGCAATTGTTCATTTCCTGTGTGATGTGAGTGGTAGCTCACTTTGACTGAAAATGGCGACAGTCACTAGTCACAGTGCCTTTTGAAAATGGTATATAGCGCTCTGCTGGAAAGAAAGGTGATGCAATAATATTATGTGTGTAAAAAAATTGCACAACCGAAAAACTGTCTCTGTGCAGGCAGTATACATTATAGTGGGAGGTTTTTAGATTGGATTGGATTTCAAAATAAGTGGGGAGGACGGGGTAGAAAAGGGAGGAAAGATGACAAGTTGACGCTCTTGTCTCTGTCACTTTTTGTCTGAGTCAAGTGAACTGGAAAAGGAAATGTTGCTCTTGTTGTTGTGTTATCGCAGACGTACATTCATTTGGTAGTTTTGTTAATATTGATTGTTAGCTAAACCTAGACAATTAGCGGGCTCTGATCAATCTATAAATATATCATTCCCGTCAAAATAGTAAATAATATTGGACGGCGTACTAGGTTTACTGAAAACTTATCTGAAATAATTTTATTAAGAAAGTGATATGAAAACCAACATTTATGCACAACTGTCCCAAAAACCAAAATCTTTAAGAGTCTTTGCTACTTTTTAAACTTAAAAAAATTGTTTAAGCTACTGCTCCCTATTTTTTAAATCACGATTGAAACAAAACGCTAGCTTGATCTTGTCTTGCTTGATGGCAATTTGTTATTAAAAATTAATACTTTATCTTGCAAGTGTGCACTCTGCAACCTTTGCACAAATCTTGTTTTTTGGCTAACTATTTTCTAGCTAGTTTTACAGTCTCATGTACATAATATTTATTATATTGACCAATTCAAACATGAATTATTAGCCCATATTTACAAAGTAATAGCTGATTATACTGCTTTATGAGTTGTTCTACAGAGCACAAAGGAATGCGAGTAGCAACACTAACCTGAAAAATTTTCATCTCCTCCTACTCCGCCGCCACCACCACCAAGTGACACCACCCTTTCAAAAAAATCAAACCAAACCACAATACGATTGTGTCATCATATCATCATGTTCAAGCCAGCAAAAAATGAATGGCATGTGCAAGCTGATGCCAGTTTTTGTGAGAAATGAATCATGTTTAGCCATTATAAGCATGATGAGAGAATGATGATGAGGATGGTACCCTCGCATTATTTTGTTGGCTGCATTCCTATTCCTACGAAAAAAAATCAGGCAAACTTTTTTTCTGAATGATTCAGCCAGATTCTCTGATTTTTTGTGCATTTTCTTCTAGAAATTTTTGACAGACTGGCTCTTCGAAACTCGAAGAGCCATTTTTCTCTCGTGCATTTTTTGCGCTTGTGGTGATAAAGAAGGAAGCTTCTCTGTGGAACACACATTCCTCCACAAATAAAAACTTTTCAAGTGAATGAATCCTCAGACTTGTTTTAAGTATTTTATGCAGAAAAAAGGGCTGCCGTTGTATAATGATAATGGCAAATGGCTATGCAATGAAAAATGGTACTTTACTTTTCAACTTTTTCTTGTTAAATAGCTTCTGGCTCTCTCTGTGTCTGAGAAACCGTTTTCCGCTTTAGTAATTCTGCTGTGTAGTTCTCTTGAAGGAGTATATAATCGCCGTCATTCCATTCCTGTAAAAATTATTCACTCACTGTTTCTCTCTTAAAAAGCTGTGTAATTTACCATTTAAAGTAAGAAGGAGGCAAAATAAATGTAAAGTACTTGGGCTGTTGTTGGCGGTGGAGGTGGAGCACACACAAAATATCTATGCAATTTTACATTTTTATAAGCCATATAAAGCGCTAAACACTTGAAACTAGAAAAAAATGCTGCAGCTGCTATTACTCCCTCTAAATGATAATGAAGAAAAGGGAAAAATCCCAAGGAATATATAATTTGACATGAAAAAGGAATGTGCTTCTTGAGAAACTATTACATCGACATGATCGCATCTTCTTCTTCTTCGGCAGCAGCAGCACAACAACAACAGCAGTTTTTTAGTTGCTAAGTTGGTAGTACAACTTGTTAAATGAATACTGGCTATAAAATAGACAAGTTCGAACTTCGAAGAAGAGTGGGGATGATAAGTGGTTTATAGCCGTAGATTATGCGTATGCTATATATTGCGTGTACTTGTAATAATGATGATCACTCTAATAGCTTTAAAATGTTTAAAAGGCAGATATACTCAAAAGAAAGGAAAAAGTAGAGTGGAGCCGATGATCATGATACTGCGCGACTGCTTCTTCTTCTTCTGATCAAATCTCGTCTTTCCTCTTCATTAATAACAACTCTGGGTAATAATAATGATGACCAGAGAGAGAGAGAGAAACAAGATGAAGATGAGTTTAATGGTAAAACAACAGTCGCACAGCAGTATGGCTTGTTTGAAATACATTTTTTAAGTCAATTTGAATATTTGGGTGAGTAGTGTGCTTGTGGTTGGTGGGTACTTCAGAAAACAAGCTTATTTAGCTTGACCATTCATTGGGCATTTTTTCATTTGGGATCGTTATTTGTCTTGCGGTTTTTTCATGATGCCGCGCTATAGAGAGAGAGAGAGACGGCGACTGACTTTAAGTTTTGCGTTTTCTGCCTCCGGATAAAAAATAATCATGAAAGGATATTATACTGCCATTTAATTCAATGATGCGGAGAAAATGTACGAGGCAGGTATTTGGCTAAATTATTTTTTCAGTGTAAAAAGTAATTTTATAAGTCTGTCATCGCACGTTCACTTTGCCTTGAGATCATAAATACGAAATTGTAAAAGGATTAGCAAAAAAGCACTAAGGCAAAGGATTATAAGGATTTTTTTACTGCTCTGATGCTGCGTGCACAAAACATAAAAATCTGAAATGAAACTAAAACGCGCAGGGATTTGTTGTGTATATTTTTTATTATTTTGGTTAAAGGCTAAAAGGGAACATAATCTTGCTGACATCTGGCCAGCAGAAGTAGGCTTCCAATAATTCCTCCAGTGAAAAAAAACTCCATCTATTCATAATATGTGTTTTTAGAAGGCAAACGTCTTTTCCACTTGTGTTCTAGTAGTACACTGCACTGCTGCTGTGTCGGCAGTTTTTTGAAAGTTTTATTGAAGCAGCTGTCTGTCACGTCCGAGTGTAGAACAACCCGCAGTACAAATCTACTAACTTGTTTTTTCCTTTTTATAAAAATCCTGGCTGTTGAGTAGTGTGTGCCTGGCACGATAATAACTCAGCACACAGATGCCTTTTTTCTATGATTTTTTGAACTACATTTTCATTTCGAAGGAGATTATGTGTATGGCTCAATCATCCTATTTTTCATGGACAGGAAGGTAGAGAGAAACAGGATCTTAGATTGAGCAAATAAATGTATGCATTCCTTTTTTAAGTTGTGCCTCGTCATCATATAATGTCTGCGTGTAGCCAGGATGAGCGCAGTTTGCCAGGTTTTTCTCATTTCTAATTATTTTCCATTTTCAGCGTTTTATCTCCCGGTGTGCCCATCTATTCTACAGATTTTGTATGCAAAGCCATGACACGTCATTAGAGCTCATTTGCTTTTTGCAGCAAGGCACAAAATAATAAAAAAGGCTGCCTTGACATACGGAGACTGAGTGAGTGAAGCGGTTAGTGGTTTTGGTTTGTTGGTGATGATGAGCAAGATGACATGATCACCTCATCTTCATTTGCGCTGGTGTGTTCGTGCCTGGAAAGCTGGATGATCAAACATTTTATCCACCTTGTCTTCTTCTCATCATCATCCCGTGTATATTTCCCTGGTGCCTCTTTCATTTAATTAAAATCCTAGTCTAGAAAATTCTGTGGAGGCATTTGCTGTGTTGATGAGTGGGAAGAGATCAGAAGGCGAAATGAATAAATTGTCAAACTTTTGATAGTTGATAAGTAAGCAAAAGCAAGCAAGCTGCTTAATTTGATTTTGGTGGAGAATTTTTTTTGCTCTGTGCAGATATTTCATTAAGCTTATATAGTGTATAGAACAACAGCATAATAATTAGTAAGCCAATTGGAATTTCAGATTGGATGCATAAATTTTGTTTAGGATTCATGAGATCAGAGAAAGAGAGATGATGATGATGATGAAATGTTGTGTCGTGTGTAGTAATGGGCAGTGTTTAACGCCGATATTCTCCATAATCATGGTTTCGTCCATTCCATTGTAACCTTTACATTAAGCCATTATATTACCGTTGACACATTTTGCTCGATTGGTTTGTGCTTTCGCTAAAATATTATGCGCTGCTGCAAAAAAAATTATTTTCAGGAAAATAAGTTTTTAAACTTATGCTTCAATCTATTTCCCTATAAAGTTTATCTTTTTCTGGTGTTGCGCTTTCCAACTTCCAAATCCAACCCAGCAATTATCTCGTTCCTCCTCTGCCATTTGTTAGAATGGCACAGCAGCAGCACAATCCAAATAATTCCCCAGAAAACTTAACAATTTTTCCAGCTCTGTACCCTGTAGTATGTATGTTGCATGTAAATGTAAAAGTTTTTAAGCGAGAAATAATAGTACACTTGTGATGATCATCCTGAAAATCCTCAAACTCGACTGCTTTTTCCGCTCAAATTTTCCTTGTCCTTTGGCAAAGCTGCGTATTATTCGGGTTTTGTCCTTTGGGAGCTGGAAGCCTCACACAAGCTGAGGAAGATGAGGACAAACTGGATTACTGGAATTTTGGTGGTACTTTGGTGCGTTTATCCCCACACACTCATCCCATTGCATTTGACTCTGTTTGCGCTTTCACTTTTCTCTCACTCTCAAAACTTCAACTTGACTGCGGCGACTATTATTGTCGGCTTAGGCTTTGGGCTACTTTCTCCTCTTCTTGCTGGGAAATATCCTACATATTTAATAAACACAGAGTACATGTACATTGTACTAGGAATAGGAAACAGCAATTTGGAAAAAGGGAAAGTGAAAGCGACACACGGCGAACTTGGATTTTGTGTGTGTGGAAAATAGGGAGTGCATTTGAAAATGTGGGATTTTATGTGTCCTCTTCCCCTTTTCCCATTGTTTTTCCTTCTCTGCATTGCACCACTCTAGAAAATTGTACGTGCCAGAGCATCCTCCTCTTCATCTCCTCCTCCAAAACTCCACCATCATCCAGATGATCTTCTGCTCTCCTGTACTACTCGCTAAAAAGTTACAGAGTCTCAAGAGTAGTACTGGAAAATGGTTTGGTGGTGGTGAGGTTTTTTTGTAACATAATCCGTTATACATTCATCCATTTATCCAGCAGCAAAAAAAAAATAAAACTGTTTCGAGTTTCGAGTACTTTTGCATCTGGTGCTGCTCTGGTGTTTCTGCATTTCCAGCTCTCAAATAACTACATGCACTGCATATATTATTATTACATGGGATTACTACACACAAAGCTATAAGGTTGTGTAAAAGTTGTAGATTTTTATTTGAATGCACCTTTCCATCTCTCCCCTTGTTCCATTCATGCGGTAGAAATGCGTTTTACAGTTGAAGAATAGAGAGCTGATAGGGTGACACGTGTTTTCAATGGCTGAGTCATAAAAAAGAAAAGATCATTCTGACTGCCGAGCTTTGGGGATTGGTTTTTGGTGATGCTGATAACCAACAAAATGAAAACAAGATGACAAAATAAAACATGAATAGAAATATCGACACGTATATAACGACAAGGTATGAATGCAGTTGGGGTAATGACTGGTTTCAAAAGAACGCTTTTTTGTTTTGTGTGTACTTCTCTCTGGTTTGGTAAACAGACCAACATGCCAATATACTCACAGAAAACAAACAAAAAAGGAAGTAATTGAAAGCAGAGAATTTACCAAAAGTATTTGCTATTGAATTTTACTCTTATGGCTGGATGAGTGAGTGCAAAAGCGAGACTGGTTTTGTTTGTGTGTCATTCTCTCCATCCCGTGGAATTACACAAGTTATTTGTGTGTAAAATTGTTATGTGATTTGGTTGATGATGTGTGTGGTTTTTTTGTTCTTTTGAAAACAAATTTCTATGTGACGAGATGTAGTATATAAAATACCGTGTCAATTTATAGATATTTATAGGCTTGCGTAGATTTTGTCAACGTTAGATTCATAATATGTAAGTTGAGAAGAGGTGCAGAAAAGTAAGGAGAGTTGTAAAGTACATAAAATAAAACACGTAGACAAATAGGCAGAGAGATTGAGGGATTGAAAAAAGAATGAGAAATTCATTTGGGGTTAGAGCTCTGATCAGTCTAGAACCTGAGTTTGGTATCTATGCACTGCCGATGGGCCCGTTTCAAGAGAAAAAACAAATAAAGGCGTGAATGAGCTCATTGATTCATCATCCTCGTGGATTTGTGTGCTATATATGAGCTTCTTTTCAAAACTCAAATCTGTGGAAATGCGTGCCATCTGAAATCAATGCAGGGTAATAGTAATAGTGTGTATGTCTCTCTGCAAGCAGATTTGTTTTTCAGTCATTTTTTTCTGCTGACTATAAAGCCTCCAGCTTGAAAAAGCATTATAAATGCAGTGGGACGAATAAAAAAAGTTGGACTGGCAAACTGGGATGGAATATGGATGATTTTTAGGAAATAGAGAAAAACGGGTTTCTTTCTACTCGGGTTTTTTTTTGGCGTATTTGATTTGGGAAATGGAAAGGAAGGAAAAAAAGTGTGTTGTGAAATCCAGCAAGAAAAATGTGCGTGGGTGGAATGGATATGGAATGATAAGAAGGAAGGTATATTTTTTATTGAACGCGCATACTTCCACTCAGGCACTCGTGCATACAAACAAACCAGCATCTATAATAATATTGAGGGAAACGAGCCTTACATTTTGTTCGCCAAATGATGAGGTGGCAGGCTGAGTGAGCAAAATAGCGGATTGATTCCGAAAGACTTGTATCAAAATCCCAAATCTTTTTTCCAAGTAGCAAACTTGAAGTTGGAAAAGGCTTAGTGTATTCAACTACTTTTCCGGGAAATGGAAAAGTTTTATAGGAGAATGCATATGTGTTGGAATTTTGTACAAGAAGAGCATATGTGCTCTTGTTTAAAAAAATGAGGAATTAAGGGCGAACGCTTTAGAGTGAATGAAGATGAACAAATTTACACACAATTGTACATTCTGGAAAAGCCGCCGCGGCTGCTGTTTTTATAAATCAAGACAGGCGGACGGAAAAGGGAGAACAGAAATAGGCAAGGGATAATAATAAGTAGACAGAGAATGGATGAATGAAATGAATGGTCGCGAGATGGATGGCTGGTTGTACAGAAGCAGGCACCCAAGGCTCAGTTGAAAATCTCAGCTTTTTCAAGAGATTTGCCTTTGTGTATTCAGAAGAGAGAAGAGTAGGACCAGCCACAGAAACCAGAAAAGACGATGGCGGACAAGGGAAAAGGATTCTGTGCGTAAATGTGTGATCCTGTAAAAAGCTTTGTTCGCTGTTCCATGGCTTTGTTCTTAAAAGCTGTGGAGCGGAGAGAAGATGAATGATTATTTTCCAGTTTCTAGAGAGTGAAACAGTTAAAATGGAAAAGTTGTTAGGTAGGATATTAGAAAGAGGAATTGGAGTATGCAGATGTGGTCCGAAAACAGAAACAGAAGGCACACAGCCGCCCGTGTACTACTTGGCACTAATTCTTTTTACAACTTAACCACTTTGCAGCCACCACCTTCACCACCAAGCCAGTAGAATAATGGAAAATGGGGAGATGGAAGGGAACACACGGTATTTTTGTTTTGGCAGCATTAAAACTCTTTTGGCATTATGACGGCAGTGTGTCGTGTTCTTGTTGGTGGTGGTGGTGAATGGATCAAGATGGAAGTTTTGGTGAAAATGAGAATTGATGGACAATCCAGTAGGAAAATGAGAAGAAAGGGGGCTATTTACATAAGAAGGGATTTTTGGTACGTGCGTTGTTGGGGTGTCCTGTCGTCGTCATCATCGTGTGCGCACACGAGAATCTCCCTTGTGAATGGTGTCTCCATATCTTTTTTTGTTCATTCTTCTTTTCCTGCCTGTCTGTGAATGTAAAGTAGTCCTTTTTGTACCTTGGAATTTTGCCTATGAATATGTTCATTGAGCCCAGGCAGGAAATGAGATTGACAGAGACAGGAAATGAAATGAGAGGGTAGAGCAAAAGAAAAACGGGTAAAAATGGGGCTGGGATGATAAAATGCTGAAAATGAGCTGCTAAGCAGTTTAACAGTCAGACGGGCTCTACTCTTCTTCTAATAATATTATTTTTTTGGGTAATTCCCTCGCATTTTACTGGAAAATTCAATTGTCAAGAATGACATTATAACCGGGATTTATTTCACGCGTGCGTGGGCAACGTGTAGAACGAGGTGGGGATGACCTAATGGTGTGCTCCTTTTTTTGAGTGACGCAGGCACATAAACACGCAATAACTGGTGGGATGGCACTAGAGAGAAACGATTTAATAATCATTATGATGATTATTGTCATTGTGTGTGAGTGGTGTCATTAGAAGAGAAGGACGTGGAGTTGGCAGCATAACAATGTAATAACCACCACTTATCAGTGTCCAGAAAGGAATTTTTGGAAGTTGGAGACAATAACAATTATTGTCGTGCTTTTTCCATTGCATATTATGAGCTTTGGCCTTTATGAAATGCGTAGGTTGTGTAGAGGAATGATAAATGCGTGTCTGTCCAGAAGAGGAGAACACTCACTCAAAAATAAATCGCATAAAATTATATCCTGTTGGTGCTGATTTCATGTGCTACTTGCTAGTGAGTGGAAAAATGGTAAAGCGATTATTGTCTAATGTTGTTTGCAGTAATTGGATAATGTCCTATAATATTTTAGATGTAGTCCACTTGTGTGCTGCTAACTGCACGAGAAAAAAGCAAAGCCCACTAACTGCCATTATGCATAATAGTCAGGAATAGAGCGGAGAATTCATGAGAATTATTTTGGAAATTGCCCCCGTCAGATTTACAAGAGGCAGATATATTTGCTCAGGGCAGAACACATGTGCATTTTTGAGTATAGCATGTAGTTGTAAACCGGATGTCGGCGGATGTATGTACAACAGGGAAGGTTACACGAGAGTGTGTGTGTATGACGAACAGAGAGGGTTATTTTTGTCGTCAATCACCACACACACACTTATTTCATGATCAAAAGTAGTAAGTACGCTTCCAGCATATTATTATTAGTTTCCCTTTCTAACATCCTCTCTCTCAAAAGTAGTTTTTATGCTGTTGGCATTATTTTTATGATTCTGATTCCTGTTTACTTACAAAATGATGAGTAAAATGGGAAAAATGAGTAAACGCATTTTGGTACACAGTAAACATTCATTTTTTTTACAGTTTATTCGTTTCTAAATAGAAACATCCTACTTCTACATTCCGTTACAGAGATCTCCTATTTTTTGGCAGCAACGACACAGAAGTGTTAACCATTTATTTGAGTTACAAATCTGCATAAAGACCGTGTACAGATTTTTCGGTGCAAAAATCCCACATATTTTTCAGCAGTGGTTGACTGTTGCGTAAAATTATTTGTCCCATTGTTTGTTTGTCGCAAATAAACCAGCCTATTTTTCTTCTCACACAAGCTATAATAGAAGCTTCTCATAAGCAAAAGCAAACAAGGAAGCGGAAACACCAGGTTACGCATGGCTGGACAAGTTGAAAAGAAAACAAGAATGCTCTGAGTGCATGCATGTCTGCACTAGAAAAATACACTGATTCATCATCAAATACATAAAAAATATATCTAAACTTGTGTGTGTGTTTCTCAGAATGAAAACAAGCTCTTTCCATTTTCAATTTTTTCCAGAAAAAAAATTCTGGAAAAGAATGAACGGAAACAAGAGAGAAAAAGAAAGAAGTGGAGACAAGAGTAGCATTGTTTGTTTCTTTAGTAGTTCTCTCTGTTTTGTTTGTTGTTTCTCCTTAGGATATCCGCTTCTTTCATCTACTTCTCTATTCTCTACTTTTTTCTATGTATTTATTTTGGCCATTGTTCCCTCCATTCTACCTGCACCATCAATTGCAAAAGAAACAATCTTCGCAAACTTATAATTCAAAAGGCGCATTATTTCTCACAGAGTAGTAGCTAACTATAATATACTGCTGCAGTAGCGCAAATAATCAAAGCACAGCGGCAGCACATGATACTCATATTTAATTGCTAATGAAAATGAAACAGGGAAATATTCCCTGTTGGGAAAAGCATGGTGCAGTGTACTCATAAAACTGCTCTTTTCTCCCATAAAAAGCCCTGCCGTCTTTATGCGTTTCTCCAAAAATCCCAGGAAATCCAAGAAAAGGTGAGAGATGTGCTTTACAGCCCAACAGCCCATTTTCTTGTTTTTCCCATTCTCCTCAAAGCAAAATCATAGCTCATTTCCCTCACACTTCTTCTACAAAGTAATTTTACTGGGCTTTTTTAGTAGTCCATCTGAAAATTCAGAGAATCTCCAAAGCACGTAGCGTTGGTTCTAGTCCCTGGGCATATAGCAATTTACACGGTAACTGCCAATAATTTACTAGTACTGTTTTATTTAGTACTTCCCAAAACCAGACTGACTCGCCTGCTATTTTACATTTACAAGCTATTTTGTAGAGGAGAAAACAACACGCGGACCACAGCACACCAGTCTCCGGCAGTCCTCCGACAGCAGTACAAAATGGCTAATTAATGAATTTCATTATCAGAGATTCATTTTCTCTCTAGCATAGCTTAGTAGAGAACATAATAGGGACTTCATAAAATAATGGCTTATGCCAGCAGTACTACAATTCTCTCTGTAAAGTTATATCCCCTACCTTGCTTGCATAACTGCCTTTTTTATTTATCTGTATTACTACCAACAGCAGCAGCATATACCATATAGTTCTGTAGTTCATTTACCCAAAAAGACAAGCCGTTTTTTTCTTCTTCTAATGTACCATTATAACAGCCAAACACGTACATGTTTTCCGTTTTTGGTGCTGGTTTGCTGATTCATGGAATTCCTTATTTTGCACATTTTACACGTTATTGCGCTTCCTTATTCTCGTCTCACATTTCACAAAATCATTATTTTCTCCCATTTTCTCTCTGTTTCATTCTATTGTGTGTGTGATATGGGCTCTTGTGCTGTTGTATATTTTACAGCATACTATACATTCTAGTCTGCTTTCCATTTCCACTTGAGTTATTACATTTGTAATACAAACACGGTTTCTTATTCACATA
This sequence comes from Entomobrya proxima, assembly GCA_029691765.1. Lineage (NCBI taxonomy): Eukaryota > Metazoa > Arthropoda > Collembola > Entomobryomorpha > Entomobryidae > Entomobrya > Entomobrya proxima. Next base: position 1,092,218 of record CM056168.1, read on the forward strand.
GCAAACGAACAATGGACCATTTTCCCACAAAGCGTATAGTGTGTAGTAGTATTCCACGGATAATAATATTTTTCTCTTGTAAGGCCTAATGTGTACATTATGCAGAGAAAGCAATAATGACTACCTTTTTTCAAAACAAGTTTCACACCACAACAGCCTTAAGTAGCACTTCTTGCAGAAAAGCGGTTTTCGAGTGCAAGCCTTGTTAGATTGTTGTGCTGTTGTGTCCTGTCTCTCATGCTAAGTCTCCTATTTTTTCTCTGCTCTTATTTTTTTGATGGGCTGTGATGTGTTTTTTTGCTTGGACTAACTGGCAAAGTAAAAAAGTAAACGGACAAATAAAACGATGAGGGAAAACCCTAGTCATTTTTTCCATTTTTCTTTTTCAACCAGCGCAAAAAATAAAATAAAGGAGAAAGCTGGTGTAGGGATAGAAAGATAGACACTTAATACGGACCATTTGATGATTTTCTTTCTCCTGTGCCATTTTTCTTTTTAAAAAAAGTGAGGATACTCTGGAGAGAAAAGTATAGAGTGTAGTGTGAAGCAGGGAACAACAACCTCATTTCCACAATGTAAAATGACTAGTTTATTGCCTCCTTGAATGTGGACCCCGCACTGAGAAAGGAAAACTGCACAACAATGACTATTCTGATCATGCATGCAGGGTGAAAGCACCAGAGCGCCGGTTATTCTTCTCTGTGAGGAGAAAGTGCGGCGCTAGTATAATTCCCCCATTTTGCTTTCTCCGGGAGAAAAAAATGTTCTCTGGGATGGAATTTTCGTATATGGATTTTGGCACTATGTATAATATATATGCTGAACAGAGAGGAAGACAATAAGTCTTGACTCATCGCATTTTCCATTTACACACATACGCAGGCACACATAACGAGAAAAAGCTAGTAAAATGGGGAGACAGTAAAAAGCGTTATAAGCTCCTATTTTGCTCTTCACTTGACTTTCACTTGCCTTGACTCTCTGCTAAAACTTTCTATTTGGAAAAAGAAATTCTTTTTTAAGACGACACGAGACAGAAAGAAAGGCATTAAAAGTGGAGACAACTTCCGGCATCCCGTACCATATTAACATGCTATTAGCTCGGGGATGTCTGTCTCTCTCTGTCTCCAATTTGGAGAATGCAGCCATTTTCTTAAAGCAAGCCTTAAAAATATATCTACTCTTTCTCTGCGTTTGTCCCTTTTCCCTTCAGACAGGATATCTTGTTAAGGCCACAAAATACTAAGAGAAAAAAAGGTCTAATAAGCTTTCTCCTTTTTTTGCTTTTTGCGTGCAGAGTGCGGCACAACCAAGCCCATACACAACTATCTGGCATTACAATCAGAAAGAAAATCTGTTTTGCTTTCACTTTCACCAACAGACCAAAAGAAAAAACTTTCTCTTTGGATTTTATCTCCTCTCTAGCTGACCTGCTGACTGGCTACTAATCTGTTTGTTGAAATGAGATAGACGCGGACAGTGACTAAAGACTAAATACTTTGCTGGTTTCCGATTTTGCTGGTGTGCCGCCACCATACCGTACCGAGATAAACGTCTAGTAGCATTCGGGCCCTTTTCCTTTTGGTTCTTTCTTTTTTGGGGCAACAAAAAAGTAAAGTTGTGATCTGAAGAAATCCTTTCTTTTGATATTGAAATATTTGCGCAGACACAGGCTACCTCTACCTACCTACCCGTTTGACAAGGGACTCGCGGGAGAAAATAGAAAAAATAAACTTTTTTTCTTTTGTCCTTGTTTCTTATGTTCCCGTTAGCCGTAACATATTGCCGCGTTTCTTTTTCGGTGACACCAGACTTCCTACTGGATAAGGCAGCTACACTGGATAAAAAATATTTTGCCCATCATTCTCTGATTGTGTAGCGGCTGCAGCATAGCAGCAGCAGGTTTTTTGTTCTGAACTGCTTTTGTAGCACCTGCTTGCTCGTTCATTGTCCTCTTTCATTTTCTACTGTTTTTTCTTCGTGTTGTCGCTTGATTTATGTGGCTTCATCAATAAGTGGCTTGCTTTTGCCTTGTTCTTTGGCTAACAACAGGAATGCTAGAAAAAGAAAAGCCTTTTTTCAACTTCTCAAACTTTCTACCGTTTCCACTCGAAAAATACACCAAATTTTCACACGTGTGTGTATGTTTCCTGCTTACTAACTTTGGGTGCCTGCTGCCTTTTTATTCAATATTTTGGTTCCCCTTTCTTGAGAAAAAATGTGTCGTTTATTGCTCTAGACACGACAGAGTGCCCGATCAAACAACAAGACAAGAATAGATGGCCTTACACCAATTGCTTATCATTATGGTTGACTTTTTTATGGACGGAAAGTACCTAAAGTACCACCCTCCATTTTTTCCACTTCCGTTTCTTTCCGCTTGAAAATAGGGTCAGGTGTGTGTGGGGGCCGAACAAGGTATACCTTTTCATGTTCCATTTTTTAGCTTCAAAGAATAGGTAAAAAAGGGAACCAGCACTGTCGCCTGTTATCATTTTCATCGTTATCAAATGCTCCACTCTTTTGCGGTGGGTGACACACTAAAAATATAAAGCGGGAGAGAAAGTCAAGTGAAAGTGGTTTTGCTGTCAGCACACATCACTTCACCTTTCTTTTTTGCGGCTAGAAAAACTGGTACTTGCTCTCTATGAGCTTTTAAGAAAAAAGGAGAACATCAAAAAAATGAAAGTGTAAAGGTAGAGCCAAAAAAGCCAGAGAATAAAATAAGAGCCACTTCTGAACCATTCATTTTGAATGTGTTTCAGTGGTCTGCGACTTAATAAACTACTCTGTGATGAAAGTTGAAAGTTGAGTTGTTGTGTAAGCAGCACACTTTTTGTGTACTTTCCATCTCTCTATTCTCATATCTTATCTTTATCGACATGACAAGATGACATGATCGATGTAAAATATATGTGCACTACTTGTTTGTCCGATGGATGGCTGATGGCTGGTTGCTGCTTTTACTCAAGCGACAGGAAATAAAATGGGGACACAGTGATAAACTCCCTTGAGAACTTGTGTACACAATTCCATCAAAAAACATTTTTTTCGGATGTTTTTGACAGAAAAAATCAGAAAGAAAAGCGCGTCCTTTTTTTCTGAGAAAATATATAAAGCTGTATGGACGTGTGAAAAGCGGAAGTGCAAAACATTCTCTTTTTTTGTCGGTATCATCATCACTTTCTCGGTAGAGCACAGTGTGAAAAGGTGAGGCAAAGGAGAAAGCGCAGAAGGACAAACATTCTAAGGGCCATGTCACCATTTTCTCTTCCTCCGGGTGGTCTTCTTCCCTTGCAATGCACACTTTAAGAGAGAGTGTGTGTGTGTTTGTGTGAGATTATTTGGGAGAAAACGGGAAGCCAAAAGTGTTTCCTTCACGTCTTTTTACACATAACCCCCGCCATCGCCACGCCACACACACACTCTCTCTTTCTGATTCTCTGAAGCAGGCAAGCGTAAAAAAATGGTTTGCACGTACGCTGAACAGAAAGAGAGAGTAAAGTGGTGTCATATATTTTGCCTGGCATGAAGGCTCATTATCATGACCATCTTTGTGGTTTGGTTTTTTTTTCGAGTTTTAGCAGCAGCGAAAAAAAAATCCTGTAGAGAGAAAGTATTAGAATGAGTATGTACACTGGTTGTATGAGTGTGTGGAGAAAGCAGTAACAGTAAAAAGTAATAATAATAGCAATAATAATAAAAAGCTGGGAGAGAAAGCAGTGAGGAGAAAGCCATAGTGGAAGTTTCGCAGATTAGAAGAATGACTGGATTGCTAAATATATATGTGTACATTTGGTGGTGGATATAGAGAGGAGTCGTTTTACAGGGGTAAAAACTAATAGCATAAGTGCTACATCAAAACATCCTTTTTCTCAAAGAAGCATCTCATGTTCATCTTGTTTCCCTTCTGCTTTAAACGAAGGCAAAAGAGAAAGGAGTATCAGCCAGGAGAACACACACCAAAAGTTCTTGCTTCAAACAATTTCACTTTTGCAAATGGTTCTTAGCTTACCATTCTTGTCTTGTGTTATGGACTAGTATGCTATTTCTTTGTCGCGTATTTATTTCTCTCTCCGCAGAGCACGCAGCACAAATGATAGCTGGAGCGTTTTTTTTTTCAAGGGAAAACGACATAGTTGGCAGTGTCTCCAGTTTTCACATTAAAACAAGCCTTTTCTCCATTCTCTCTGGGCGCTTTCTCCTTTTTTTATTTTCACTTGAGCTTCCTTGGAAAAAAAATTTTCCCAGCAGTTTTGAGTTTGGACTTGGGCATCATCATCAGAAGGAAAAAAGGATCAAGGCGGAACCATTCCAAAAAATACATTTTCAACTGATCTCTTTGCTTCCGAGTTGTAAAACGCAGAGGCAGAGAAATAGAGAATGATGGAAAAAGCGAGTAACATCTGCTGGCACGCTCTTTATACATTTTCGCAGAGAAAAAAGATAGACTCATTTCTGTTGAGTAGACAATCAAATATGCTCAATTTAATGGACTGGAGTTGTATGTGCAACTTTTTCCCAAAATATATTTCGTAGCAGGTAGAGAAAGTACAACATAATATATTACACAGGATATATAGACTCTCTGGTTGTTAGGTCGTTGGCCAAACGCAGCTGTCGGATTTTCCTTGGAAAGGACACGACATGGGTGAAAGTACAGAAAAAAGGTCACCAACCAAAGCCAAAAAATAAATCCCTTGAGCTTTTCCCGGGGAAAAATGTTTTGGTGGTGGGTTTGGGACTCTCTCTCTACCTTTCAAAAAATGAAGAATGGCTTTTGGGTCTGTACGTGTATAATTTTGTTTTAGTGTTGTGTGCGGTAGTCCAGTCATTTGTTTTAATGATTATGATGATTAGCGGGTCTACTCTCTGCTTTTATTCTGATGACCGGGGGTACAGAAAAAAGTTTTGCAACTGAGCGCACCTGATACATGTACACATTGCAGTTATATTTTCTGTAATGTTCCATTGTTGAAAATGGCAACGGAAGGCAAACTGCCATTTAAAATGACAAGGTATTTCCTTCTCAATGCAGCAGACATTTTCCAGACCACCCAGCCAACAGGCACAAAATAACAATACCTTTTTTCTTCTAATTTTTCCTGCCGCTGCTACTACCCCCACACGTCTTTCATTATATTCTCCAGGTTCCACCCATTACAATTTACCATTAATACTGTTTGAATGACGTGGTTGACATTTCATTTTCTGCCTTCCAGCAACTGGAAACTAGAAAAATGGACAAGAAAGCCAGCCAAGTTTCATTTTCATGGTCACCTTTTATAATGCCGTTGCATGCTTGATCGATCCTTCATTCATAATGAATAGATCACGTGAAAAGTTCCTCGCTCTTTTGTGTAATCCAAATTGACAAGTATCTTGTCAGTTTGTTGTTGAGTAACGTGTAGTTAGTACCTATTACACCTGTAAAAATTAACCTGGTTCTACTTTACAGTTTCTCATAGTCGTAAAAAATACTGTCGTATATATTTTTAGAACTTGATGATTATGTTGTTCCATGTTACTGTGTGGCCTGTAAACTTAAAGGGGAAATAAATGACCACTTTGAATTATATACGTTGTTTCTCCGCCCTATAATAACTCCTACGTTGATGTACGTTCTAAAAAATCGAGTCATCATCTTTCTTCAAGCACATCATTCAAGCTTTAGTCATCATTATTACGTGAACCAGAGGAAAAAAATGATGACATGAGCATAATATGTATCAAGCAAGCAGTGTAGATCCCCGTGTGTGGGCCACACAAAACAAAAAAGGGTTCTCTTTGAAACCATCTCCACTTGATTTTTCCTCTTCTTTTAATAATGAGCACACCAAAAACCAAGATGATGATACCAGGCCAGGATAATGATCATGTAATGTGTGTGTGTTTGTAAAAAAGTTGATGATGGCCAGAAGAGCCCCAGACTTTGTTACTGTAATAATGACTTCCCAGGAAAAAAGGAGAAGGGAGGAGTTCCTTTTCTCAAGCCCCACGCTTTTTTTCTCCATTGTTTCCTCTGAGTTGGCAAGTTGGGTAGTATGGGTAGACAAAGTTTTTATTCGGGCACTTGTGACTTGTCTCTGAGAGTACGTAGCAAACTCTTAAACAGTCATATAGTCACCAGAGTCAGTAGTGTGTGCTCCAGTTTGTTTTATTGCTTTTTTAGGTAGAGATGGATGATGAAACTGGTGCGGCGGTGGTGAAACCACTTGACTGGGTTTGTTGAGTCACTCTGTGATTCTATGCGTGTTTATATCTGTCTGTGTCGCTGTTTTAGTGGCAACTTTTTTTCTGAAGTAGTTCTGAAATATTTAACTAGACAGAATAAAAAGTATGGGGAAGTAGAGAGGGAATGAGATTAGTCCCGAGAGTGAATTGAAAAAGAATGTAAACTGAACAGAAGAAGTCTCTCTAGAAGTCCCTGTTGGCTTATAAAACAGAATTTTCTTTTTCTTTATTTAACCTGGCTGCTGGTATTGATTGGACTAAAAAATAATAGCTTTTTTCTTTCTTTTGTTCTTTTTTTGTGTGTCAGGCAGGGAAGAAGAGGAAAAATTTGTTAATATTCTGCTCACAGTCATTTCCAAACCCAATTCACTTTTCCTCTTGTTCTTCCAGGTAAAAACTCAATTACTGCTTGACTACTAGAAAAAAACTCTGTTTTTTGGGGAAATTGTGTTAGAGTTACAAAACTTGGAGAAAAGAGTGTATTGATGGCTGCCGATAGAGAGAAAGCAGTTCAGTTTTTTAAAAGGGTATAGAGCCAATTTTGCATTTATATTGCCATTTTCCCCTGTTCCACTTGAAAATATTTTTAGGGGAAAAGATGAGCTAGTAGGCACATTTATATGCCTGATCATCCAATCCAATCCACTCAAGTGCCCCCTTATCCAACTCTGTAGTCTGAAGTCCTATCCTCCTCGTAAATTAGACAATTTCGGTGAATCGGGCAATTGACCGACTTCCCTTCAGCTTTATTTTATTTTTATGACGGGACAAGCCTTGGGGAAAGTTTTTGCCCGGGTTTTTTCCACATACATTTGTTGTTTACCTTTCCAGGCCATAGGCTACTTTCTGAATTTTTAATGCACTTTAGCATAAATATAAAGTTTAGTGCAGATTTCCAATATAGGACACAGGGTTATGATCCAAAGGCGGAATGTCACGTAGGGCTGAGTAGCCTCAGAGGAAGCATTTTCTTTCAAGCAGTTTTTTTCTTTCAGGTTGAATTCTTAGGTGGAATGATAATGTAAGGTCCATAAAAAGATAGTCAAAAGTCTTTTGAGCGTGTTCACTGAGCAAAGCGAAAAAAGTTATATTTTGGGAATGATTCATTGTGCCTGTAACTCTGCTCATTTCTCATGTTGAGAAAAACTGACAAGGTGCGACTGAGATGGGAATAATTTAAAGATGACGGCATTTTGCACACTTTTTTACTGCATGCTGAGGTGAGAATGGAACAAGAAGAAGGAATGGTGATTAGGCACTCATAAGAAATGAAATTTTTTTAGGCAGTCATTCTCTCTCTGAAAAAGGGATAATCTGTCTTTTTGGCTAGGCAGAAAGGCAAGTCAGTCAGTTTTTGAGGGATGAAATGTTAGTCATTGTCGGCTTACTGTAGAAGATGAGATGAGGTTGATGATGATGCGATGCTGTTTGTTGTGGGAGGAGGAGTGCCCTCTGGCATGCCAAAATAAAATGGCACTATTACACCTTCAAAATGGCTAATGTGAAGAATTACACGCAGATCTAAAAGTTGGAATTTGTCTTTGTTATTTTTAAACGTAAAGAGTATTGCCTCATCTGCTATTTAAATCTCTGATTTATTGCGTAGCGGCAACTGTGTGCAGAGGAACTCGGTTAATTTAGGCATACAATCAAGTTTTGCACAATTCCATTTTGATAAACAATGGGATTGGGAATCTGACAAAAAAATTAAACAATGCAAATTGTGTAGGCAGAGCAGAGTAGCAGAATAATTTTTGGGGTTGGTGATCTTGACGTGTGATCTGACACTGGAATTATTTTTCAACCTAACGTGACCAATTTGAAATGACAAATATTTAATGGCATGCATAAATGCATAATATTGGCTTTTGAGTACAGAGAGTGATGTAAAAGCGATATTCTGTTGACCTGTTTGACTTTCGAAGACAAAGAAAAATGGTACCTTCAAACTGCGCCATTTACCATTTGTCAGCGTTTTTATAAAAGCGATGTACGCATTGAGCAAAACAAAAGCAAGGCAAGATTAAGAAAATGACCGTGTAATAAATCGTCACAGTTGTAAAAATAAAAATTTATGCTAATGAGCTCACTTACAAAAAATATATTTTTTATGATTATCTTACATTCTGATGATGAGATGTGATGAGCCTGCTGTCATCTTTGTAAAATTGTACAAGAAGGAAACTGAGAAATTTGGCTTGCAGGTGTGAAATTAGAACCTGACAGATAGAATGTGAAAGAAGAGCGCACACAAGGCAATAAAAGTACTACGCTGCTGCGCTGCGCCTGTGTATAAAAATAAAGTGCTGTAAAATTAAGATAAGGCACCATGCAGCGAAATGACAACAGAAAAAGAAGTAAAACTTGCGACAACAAGAAAATTAAGGCTATAAAAAGCTCTCGTGTTTCTCCCATTTTTTAAATGAAAATTTGTTTATTTTTCCAACCTAGTATCATGCGTCATTATCCCCTTTCCTTGTAATTGGGAAACGTAAACAAAATTCTACCCAGAAATAAAAACAAAAAAAGCATAAAAGTTTAGATTTGGTTTTTTAGGAAGCATTCACACAAATCATCAGCTAATTATCCTATTTTGTAAAAGGAATGGGAAATATAAAAATAATGGTTTGGTTTAGTGTATGTACAGACCCATTTTCATTCCTTTTTTGTTTATAGCGTGAATTAATGGCTTTGAAAAAAGTGACATGTTTATGACTCATGTAAAAATCATCCATAATCACAGTTTACCATACTAAGAATCTCGGTTGTGCTTGATAATATGCAGAGTTTTTAATGAGGTACCCAAAATAAGAAGAAGGGCTAAATTGTCCACGATTTATTCTGATGTGGGTTCTCACACATTTTTTTGCAGCGGTTTTGCTTCTAGATGCGTTCTATCTTCTAGGAATTTTAATATTCTTTTTTAGCTGACATGACTTGATTTACTCTTTTTTTCATTAAATTGCGGCGCGCATGGTCATTAAAGCTTTATATCTCCTTAAAAACATGACATTTATTTTTATTACTTTTTTTTCTTCTATGCTCAGGTGTCATCCAAAATCGATTCAGACCTGTTTCTCGAAGACGAAGCGGGTTCCGGTCATGGTAGCGGTCCGGACGAGGACACTGAGCTGTATGGCTCAGGGAACGGGGAGGATGACGAGGACTACAAGAACAAGCACACCAAAGTTCCGGCAAAGCCCACGCCTCGCTCAGAACTAGATCCGTACAACCGGGGCATTCCCGGGCTAGACAATGGCGAAGATGACTTTAAGCAGGCCACCGACGACCCCATTGGCACTGGCCACGCACCAGATATTTTCAACCAAAAGAATGAGTCTCAAGCGTCCTTCTTCTCACAGCCAGGAATACTTGCAGGTAAGCAGATATAATATAGCCAAGAAACTTTTAAAAATCTGATCATGTTGCTTCCTTCCTTCCGGTTGTCCTCCTTTTCCTTTTTTATCCTCACTTGTTTCGCTTTTGCTTCAATATCAATCAATCAATCTCTTTTCCTCCCAGAAAAAAAAACTTTCCCAAAAATCTAATAATCTTCATCTCATCTCAAGCTTCCTCTCTCTGGCCCACATCTTTTTTTATTGACATTCCACATCTTTCCTCACGTCACATTTATTATCTGCTCCCGCAAAAAACTTTTGCTTTTCTGATCCCTCCTGTCTCCCTGATTGATTTATCCACTCGGATTTGCACCTTTCACTTTGCTGATCCTCCTCAATAATTTATCTCCACACAACAGGGAATCCCGCAGGGATTGTTTCCCCGCCTTGTATAGTCAATACATTCCAACCCATCCATCTTTTTTTCCGCTTTGTACTTATTTATTTATATTTTCCCTTGTTTATCCTTTATATCATCGGGAAAAATTGATTTTTAACCAATTTTTTTGTGGTTTTTTATTTGCAGCTATCATTTGCGGAGCCATCGTGGGTCTCCTCTGTGCCATACTCCTGGTAATGTTTATAGTGTACCGAATGAGGAAAAAAGACGAAGGCTCTTACGTCCTCGACGACTCCAAACGCACACCGACTGCCTACGGCAAAACGAAAGAGTTTTTCGCATAACAGTCCAACTAATTCCCTAAAAAATTTATTAATTTAAAACTATATATTATTATAAAGGAGGAAAAAAATTTACAGAAAACCAATTATAAAAGCATTTTTAATTACGAATTGTTACACTGGCTATGTGTCTAATTTTATATATTTATGTGTTAAATATTTACCAAAACTTTGCATTTGTTTTGTTTGTTGGTCTGTGACTCGTTATATTTTCGGTTTTTTGTCAGATTTACTACTACACCGACTTGTTTGTTTTTTGTTAAGTACTGATCGTATAGAAAAGAAAAATGTTTAAATATTCAGAGAGAATAGCTTTAGCTGTAGTTTAATTTAGTTAATCGCGTGCGTGTGTGTAAAAAAAGTATATTAAATGTACACAATAAATAAATACTTTGTAATTTGTAATTATACTCTGCAGCTATTGTCATTATCATGTATAGAGCTATATAAATAATTATCGTAATTAATAATTAGGCAATATATTTAGCTCTAATTTATAATTTGTAATTGTACGTGTGAATATATATCTCGTGTTTTGAAGTAAAAAATAAGGCAGGCTAAAAGTATAAGTGTATAAAATTTTTAAGTTTAATTTGTAAATTAGAACTAAATTTTTACATGAACAAAAAGTATAAAATATCTTCTTCTCTGCTGTATTGTATAAGTATCAAAAATCACCAAAACTTCTAAAATATTATGAAAAAATCGTGAAAGCTGAATAGTTCCTTTTTTCCACTTAAATTATGAATATAGAGGTAAAAAATGTTTTTAAAAAAGAGAAAAATTTGTTATGTTATCTTTGAAAATTCTTACCCTTTCCAAAAATGAAAATAGTAAACAGTTTTTGTTCATTTTTGTTTTCTGTGAATATTTACAACAAGCTATATTATTATGTATGTACAAATGTACACAAGGATGAAAAAGAAAACCGTGTAAAACTGTGTTTAACAAGATCTATACAAAAAAATAAATGTAATGCTATCAAAGAAACTTAATAAATCTAATTTATTAACTACCCGAAAAAACAGAAAAAAGTACATTGAGCTGCTATATATGCTTGTTACACAAGAGAGAAAAGTAGGTCATTCATTTTTGTTCTGCTGACACCTTTAGTAAATTGGATTCTCTGGAAAATTTTGCAATTATTTGGTTTCAACATCATGTAGTCATCATCACACTTTGAAAATGAACAATTAACAGGAATCCAAAAGGTTAAACATAATTGAATACTCTCAAGAGACCACGACCACACACCACATACAAAAATCATACACTACTAAACTACATTAACATTTTAAACGGTTTTTTTCTAGAATATTTACTCTAAGCATATATGTAACTGTTCAATTGAGAAGAGGCAGGGAGGAGAGATGAAATAGGATTACATTTTTTACACGTGTCTAAAAATAATTAAGCTGTAATGTAATTTTTTGCGTACAACGTATTTACATTAAAAATGTAGTACTACTCTGAGATGATATGTAAACCCATACGAAAACGGTTCCAAAATTGCTATAAAAAACTAAACTGGATGTTTGCTAGTGAGAAAGATATCATTATTCAGGTGATTACAAATTACAGCTAGAATATAGTTTGCAATTCTAATTAATAAATTATCTCCTTTCGCTAACAAGATTTTAAAATTAGACAAGTTAGCATAATTATTTAGTGAAAATAATCCCAGTTGCTACTTGAAGCTTTATTGACAAATTGAGAAGTTGGTTGTAGTATTTTTTGAGCTCGTTAGGAATTAATATCTGTTAGATTTGTCATAATTGCCTTGCATAATTGTATCATTCTAGATGTAATGTATGGATAAAAAAGTCCATTTAAAATTTTCTTCATGTCTACCGATTCATTTGTAATGGAGGAAAAACATGATTCTAAAATTGTAAAACGGTTAAAACGCTGATTTATTTTTGTCGGTAATGCCATATTTATTATAGTTTGTATTTTTTGAAACATTAATTTGTAAAATGTACACAAAGTTTGTGTAAAAAACTGACGTCTAAAGTTCTGTATAATTAATGTTCAATTTCTAGCTACTAATTAATACAACTGATTGATAGGTTATTAAACCGCGTGCTTACATTCATATTCATTATAACTGTTATATTCTTAAAACGCTTTTTAGTTCTGCTCGCATAAGTTATTATTCTCACGTGTTCTTAAAACGTGGGCGTTTCTTCTAGCAATTAAGCTAAAAAGCAAAAACTTTTTTAGAGAACGGACTCATTAGTGGACTTGTGGCTTACTCGTTTTTAAAATTAATTCATGTGCTGTTTTAAGCGTTCTCTCTTTAAGTAGGTATATCTTCAAGTACGTAAAAAAGTTTATCTGTGTCTAGGTATTCGTGATACCGTATTTTTGTAATATAATGTCAGGTTTCAAGTTTGTCCTCCTATTTCTATTTCAAAAATGACCAGTTTTACTTAAAATTAGACAAGCTATAATATGCTAGCGTAATCCCAGTCTCAGTTGCTACTTAAAGCTTCATTGACAAATTGAGAAGTTGGTTCTAGTATTTTTTGAGCTTGTTGGGCATTCAAGAACTGTAGATTTTTCAGCCATATTGAACACGTCTACCGATTCGTTAGTAATGATGTTGTAAAGTCTTGTTAATTACGCGTTCGAAACACAGTGTCCCTTCATGTAAATCAACTGAAGATAAAAATGCTAATAATTCAAAACGATATCAAATTTTTAAGCGAACAAATCACTTTCTCCAAAAATTATAACCTGGACTATAAAATGTCCTCGTGGTACAACTTCAATCCTTTCTGATTATCTCCAACAATTAAAGAGGCAAACAATAAATTTACTTTTTACAACAGCTTAGTATAATAATTTACTAAACTATAAAATAATTATTAACTAAACTAAATTACTGTTTAAGCATTTATTTATAGTTTGTACTATTAACTGTATATAATGGTATACTATCTATGATATAGATTTTCGAACGTACCTAATATACACATCTACTGTCTACAGAATGCAGGAAAAGTAAGAGAATACCAACCCTTGATATTCATCTCATCATCATTATTATCATTGAGAAAAACCAACGGAAAAAGATAAAAAGAAAAATTGTTTTGTTTTTTGGTCAGTCTTCTTACTCCAATTTACTTACTTGGTATATAAAATATTTATTAAAGGATATAAAAATGATAAAAAGAGAAAATAAAAATACAAAAGTTTTGGAAAAAATGAAACTTTTTTTTTGTAGAGTTGGTTGATTGCTTTCATTTCTGTTTTATTTTTTTTCTTTTGTACTTGTGTAGCATCATCATTAAAACAAAGTTTGCAAAATGTATAATAAAATGGAATAGTAGCAGTTCTCATCATCATGAGCCCGCAATTTGCAATAGTTTCTCCTCCGCTTTCTCCAGAGTGTCCAACTTTTTATAAAAGTTGAACCGAATGTAGTCCCTGGCCTGAGGCTTGTTCGGCACGGAGTAGAATGCTGACGGGGGAACACCTAAAAGTTGCCTTTGTTTTGCCAGCCAAATTGTAAAGCGTACATCCTCGCAAGCAGCAAACACGGGACTTAGATTTTGGCCGTACTTTTCCAGCGTGGAAGCACCAATGCTTTCTCCTGAAGAGAAAGAGAAAATCATTTTAATTATGCCAAACCAGAAAAACACGACACACTCTGAAAAGTTTTTGTTTTGGAGGCAGAGTAATTATTTGGCTCACTGAGAGGACTCCAATTAGCCATGATAAAGTATCCCCCTTGGGGCAAAATGGGAATCATTCCGGCTGCGGTTATAGCCCTGGCTAGAAGCTCCCTGCGTTTTTTCAACTGTTGTCGCATGTCCATTAGGTAGGAGGTTGGAGGAGGGCCTTGGGGATTTGCATTGCTTCTTTTGGTAATTCCCAACAATTCCAATTCATTTTCAAAAGCCAGGGCCACCGCCTCCTGTTCCGGTGTTTGACACATGTACGTACAGTTTTGATGAGCTATTTGCAGATTGCGTAGCAAATGCGAGGGTCCATAGGCCCATCCTAGCTTCCAGCCTGTTAAGCTGTGTGAAGGATTAGACAAGAAGAGAAAGTTACGCAAAATGAAAATCGATAGCTGTCTGGTGGTCTAGAGTTGAGAAAGTGGATCTAGACAAATAAATTTGTGCAAACCTAAAAGTTTTCCCAGCGGAGCCTATTGTCACTGTGCGTTGCCACATGTCAGGCAGTGAGGCAATACGAATGTGCTCCACATTGTCATAAACTATCCATTCGTACACTTCGTCCGATATTACCATCACGTTGTGTTCAATGCAAAGCTGTCTTATAGTCTGGTTGAGCAAGAAAGGAAGAAAATTAATCCAATTTTGGGAGAAAAGATAAAATGCGTCAAAAGTATTGGCTAATTCCAGACTAGACATTGCGTTACCATAAGTTCTTCCCTGGAGAATACTTTGCCCAGTGGATTGTTTGGCGTGTTGATTATAATGGCTTTGGTCTTGGAGTTAAATTTCCCAGCAAGCTCGTTCATGTCTAGAGTCCAGTCTTCAGAAGATGTGGAGGTTGGCTTGCTAGGCTTTAGGGAAATGAACACGGGTGTTCCACCAGCCAACAAGACCATTGGTTCATAGCAATCGAAAAAGGGTTCAATTATTATAACCTCGTCACCCTTTCCCACGTTGGACATAATGGTGTAAAATAGAGCGCCATAGGCTCCACCAGTAACAAGCACTTCTTCAAAGGGATTTATGGGAATGCCAATAAGATGGGAGTAGAGGGTGGCCAGAGCTTTGACAAGACGAGGGTGACCGTAAGCACGGGCATACTGGTGAAAGCTGTAGAGCTCGGGGTCAGGTTTGCATACTGAAGCTAGGTACTCCACGATATGGGGTGCGGGCTGGAAGTCGGGAAAGCCCTGGCCCAAGTTGACACAGTTACCAAGCTCGTCATTTAGCGTGTTCATTTCAATCCTGCACAAAATAAACCATAAAAAATGTAGAAGGTCATTTCAAAGCAATTTTGCTTGCAAAATTTCTATGCAAAAAATATGGGACTGTTTCTTGTGATTTTCGGTCTGTTTCTGGCCCTTGGCTTTGTAAATGGGGATCCCAAGTCCAACGCCCCCAACCCGCTGTACCAAGGCAATCTCATTTCCGAATTTGCCAAGGCCTGCACCCCGGAAAGCAAGGAGGTCTGTTTGCTCACCGCTCCTGATGACTTTCGTCGCTTGGCCTTGGTCAAGTTCTTTATCCTTGAACAGGTGGAGTTCCAAGAGTCCTCATTTCGAATTACCTTATGCCTCACCAATCTGTGCATTATTTGCATTATGGCCTTTCACTTGACAATTGTGGGCCACTTTAATATTCGCACACTGCCCCTGATCAGACTGATGGTTGAGGTGGAAGCGGACTCGGATTATACTAGTGGGGTAAGGTACAACCAGTATGTTTGGATGAAGTTTCTGGTGCTTAAAGGGAATCATCCGAGGTTTAGAAATAGGGTTATGGGGGAGATCAAGTGGTACAAGTACAAAAAGCAGGACTTGAGCTTTGACTACAAGAAGGTGGATTTGAGCCAGTGGACGTTTTTGGACAAGAAGGCGCTTACAAAGCACTTGGCGGATGAGATAGAGGAGACGCCACAGGAGCAAGTGGTTAATGTTCAGGACAAACTTCTTATTTAAAATTTATACTCTAGGCTACTCTCGTTAAAATAAAATGAAAAAAATATATATATTTTAGTACCAGATATTGGTCTCCAGTCCATTATATTTAGAATCCACACTAAACTTGGAAGATTTTGCCATTTTTGTCAGTTTTGTAAAAACTCTCGGTGTTTCTGGCTTTGCCACTGCGAGAATCTAAGCAGATGTTGAATACACACACGCTTGTATTAATGCTACTTATTGATGGGATATTCCAAAGCGTTTAAACAGCCAGTTGAAGTTGTTGCGGTAGTAGATGATGATGTGCGTAGTAGTGCGTGTCATGCCTCTGCATAAATTGAAGTTGATTTTGATGAACAGATGCATTGTTTTGTGGAGTGTGCTATCTTGAACAAGATAATGACAAGTTTGGTCAATGGAAAAATGGGTGCGACATAATGAAAGAATTCCATTTTTTGTTGCATGACATGCATGCTTACTGCGTCCATTTTCATGTAATTTTCTTCAGCATGATATCTCGGTATTAAAGTGGATATTGATAATGTTAGCAATTATGATGTTTGTTATAGTGTCGAATTTTTTCTTCCATAGATTAGTAAATTTTAATTTTGAATGACCATCCGATCAAGTCTACGGAATGAATGGGCATGGTTTCACTTTCGCACTGAATACCCAAACCGGTTGCGCAAAATTCAGGAATGGGCAATAGAATTGGTTGTGAACGTTTCAAGAACAAAGAACGCACATTCGTTTAGCGGAAACGGGTGTTTCGAGTATCATGAAACATTAATATTACATTCCTACCGGGATTTTTTCAGGGACTCTCTTCATGGATCCGCAAACAAAAGTACAAGAATTGCACGTTGTTGTTTTAAAAGTATGAATTACCTGCAACTTTCTCCCGCTCAGATATGATATAACATGATATTTGTAATAATCTCCATTCTTTAAGGTGTATATAATCTGATTGATTTTATAATAAAATACGTCTATTTTGATTTCGTCCTTCCCAAAAATCCCAAAATATAATCACCAATTGATTAAGTTTCTTTAGCTTTCTTTAAACATGGGCTTGAAATTAACTAACCTTATTGTTTGTTTATCAGTTTTTTATTTATTGTGGTGCTTTGCTGGGGACATGATTAAAACTCCAACTTCATTTCCAATTCCAATTACCATTTCGGTGTCCCACTTGGTTCAGGAACGACCCGACTGGCAAGACATTCAAAATCCCAAGCACAACTTTAGTGTCTACACGGCCTACTCTTTTGACTATGGTAAAGGCTTCAAACAAGTCTATATTATTGCTTCTCATCAAAAGTTCCCCCAAAACTGGACTCTCCAATGTAGATTTTACTCTGGCAATCCCAAAATCTGGAAAGATGTCCTTGGAACAATTTGGATGATGGAAGGTGTAGACCAGCGTTTTGCAGGACACATCATCCGCTGCCCTCTTCCAACTAAAGTCAGTAAAAAACCCACCCAAGTTTCCATTCTACTAGGAAATCAGTCTGAAAGTAGAACACAACTTGAAATCCGATATCAAAGCGTACCCTCCAAAACGACACCAGAGCCTGAGAAAAAATACCAGTACAATTTTTCCGCTTGTGTGGAGCCCCTCTACGACTTCAATGACGTGCTCCATTTCCTGGAATGGTTTGAATTTAACAAGATGATGGGTGTCCAGCAGTTTACCTTTACAACACGAGCATAGGCTCGGAGCTCAGTTGTGTAATGAATCAACTTAAAACAAGTCCACAGGGTGCAGTGGTCAATGTTGACCCATGGCATCAATACCCAGCCCAAACATTGCCTCGTCAAAGGTACGGAAATGGTATGCATGAGAGTGTGCTTGACTGTCAATTGCGACACATGGGAGTGTCCAAGTATCTTGTGCTAAAAAGCGCTGACGAGTACATAATGCCCCTGGAGGAAACAGGACTACGGAATTATTATGACCTGATTCATTACCTAGATTCTCAGGATAAAAGTGCACAGTTCGGTGACTACATGTTTCAACATGCCTACTTCAGAAAAGAAGATGATAAGGATGAACTGTTAAATGACAGGTGTAATCCAGTGGCAAGCAACGCAGTAGAATTTAAAGTGTGCCAACTGCTTTATTTGACAAGCCTTGTAAGAAGAGATATGCATCATGGGTTTACGGACAGGACAAAATGCTTTATTCGTCCGGAGCGAGTTAGAGTGGTTGGAGTTCATTCCCAGTGGTTGCTACCCGTTTATCAGACAAATAAGGTAGAAGCCAGCCTTGCCTTTCTAAGACATTACCGCTCGGTTGGGGAAAAAATTAAATGGCCAAAGCCAACAGTGGAAAGGGTATCCCAAGAGTTTGGATTAAAGTTGGTAAGGAATGTTGCAGAAAAAGTGAACTATTTTATGGATAAGTGTAACCTGAGTATGAAAACCTTGTTCAATGAGTAAATACTGAATAAAATATGAACGAAAAATTGCATAAAATATTTTTGAATTTACTGGCACACATGCTAAAGAGATATAACACTACACAAGCTTTATAGAAAGTTGATATATTTTCTGGAAAATAGATGAGCAAATTTGAGTTTTGGAGACTGTCTTCTACGTGAGATAAATGTTTTCAGGTTACTGACACACGGGCACTTGGGTTTTTGGGGGGAAGAAAGAGATAAAGGTTGGATTTGTGTTATGGCTCACTACGAAGAGTTCTTCCACAGCTTCAGTATTTCATCCGCTTTTTGCAAAGTGTCCGTCTTTTTATAAAAACAGAACCGAATATAGTCCTCGGCTTGATTTTTATGCTCCTGGGAGTAAAAGGCGGAGGGGGGAATACCCAAAAGCTTCCAGGTTTTGGCCAGCCACTTGACAAACCTGTAGTCTGCACAGGGATCCATTTCTCCACTCAGATTAGTTTTGCTTTCTAAGGGTTTCCAGTTGGCCAGCATAAAGTAGCCGCCTTCAGGTACTACTGGAATCATTCCTGCTTCTTTGCAAGCTCTGGTCATTAGATCTCGTCGGCCTTTCAGATCTGTGACCATTTTGTAGAAGAATGAGTCTCGGGTTCCAAGCTTTTTGATTTCCATTTCCAGGGCGGCTGCTAGTGCTTCCTGGCCTGGGGTTTGACAAGTGTAGACACAGTTTTGGTGGGCTACTTGCATGTTTTTAAGGAGGTGAGCAGGACCATAGGACCAACCCAGTTTCCATCCGGTCAAGCTAAAGGTCTTGCCTGCTGAGCCTATTGTTATTGTTCGATCCCACATGCCGTCCAGCGACGCTATGCGAACGTGCTCATAACCTTCGTACACTAGCCATTCGTATACTTCGTCGGAAATTGCTATCACGTTGAATTCCTTGCATAAATTTGCAATTTCCTGTAAAAAGGCAAAAACCAACAGAAACATTAGCCATGTTTTATAGCAGGATAACTGTAAAAATTGCAATTAAAACTTACAGTTAGTTCTTCCCGTGTAAAAACCTTGCCAAGTGGATTATTCGGCGTGTTTAAAATGATCGCTTTGGTCTTTACATTAAAAAGGGAACGCAACTCGCCTTGGTCCAGTTTCCAACTAGCACTGCTTTCATCCTGAGGATTTGTCGGCTTCAGAGAAATAAAGCGTGGAGTTCCTCCAGCCAACTTGACTAGTGGCTCGTAGCAGTCGAAAAAGGGCTCTATTATGATAACCTCATCCCCCCTTCCCACGTTACTCATAATGGCACAAAACAGAGAAGGATAAGCACCTCCAGTGACCAGCACTTCTGTCATGGGATTAATTTCCCGGCCAATAATCCGAGTGTACAATTTTGCCAAAGCCTTGACCAGTCGTGGATGTCCCATGGAACGGGTGTACTGGTGAAGCAATGGATTGGCGTCAGCCTCGCAAGCCTTGGCCAGTTCTTTGACCACCCCCTCAGCAGGCATAAAGTCGGGGAAACCCTGGCCCAAGTTTAACGGACTTAGTTTGGCAGCCAGGTCAATAAACTCCACCCTGTAAAAATATACAGTGGTCAATAAATGATAACTGCTTATCAAACAAGCTTATCTTTCTCTGGTTTAACTGACCACACATTATTCTCCAGTCCAGCGTACTTGCTGTCCAACTTAAACTTGTCAGCACTCATTTCAAACTGGGAACTATTGACCTGGGTGGAACTCCAAAGTCTACTAGGCTGTTGTACTAATGATCTAGCGCTACTAATTTTACTATTAAAGCATTTACAGGACGCTGCTACTGTTACAAGTGTACTATTAAGGGCAGCGTTAGTAATACTGTTAGTGGTGCAGAGTAAATGGTTTCGGGTAAGAGGATGAAAGGGAATTAGGAATGGACGGTTCCACATTTTACTAGCTTTCTATAGACTCTGGTGCCTACTTTCAGCTGACAGGCATGATGGCATCAACAAACCATAAATCTTCGGGTGACGTGAACAGACGGACGGAAAAGCCATAAAAAACCTGTTGGAGCATTGCTTCTTCTTTGTACGGCTTCCCTAAAAATGCATGCAAATTGAAGTATGAACTTGGCGTTCCATGTACTTACTAGATAGTCATTATAGCTTCAAATTTGATGGTTAAAACTTAATTTTATTAGCCAATTGATTAGAGTTAGATTTGCAAGCATTTCTCAATGACTCAATTTATTAAAAAGTCCCAATTTTACTAGCACCGGAACTTGAATAGGGTGTACTAGCTCCCGGCCTTCCAGTTGACGTCTTTTCTTTCGAAGGCTCCGTACACCTGCCCCCAATACATTCACACGTTCCCTGCGTCGTGCACTCCAAATTTCTTTCCAATTTATCGCACAAGGTACCCCTGTTCAACCAATTGAGAATCTGATACGGGTTAAAGCTGCCCAGCAAACTACTGGGCTTCTGGCTTCTTACCAGGCTTTCAAACTGTGGATAACACTTTTCGCCTTGTTTTCGCTTGCCAAACTTATCCAAGTGAAAAACCACTTGTTCCACGTGGGAATTAAGGTACTCTCCTTCACATTTATCCAGTGGCTGAGT
>CM056168.1:1113260-1188723 GCA_029691765.1 Entomobrya proxima
ACACAAATCTCTGAGTGGCACTTGTGTGCAGAGCACAGTCTGAATTGTAAATTCCCCGGGCATCACTAAAATCCTCGTAGCATACCGACCCATCCGGACAGGATCCTCCCTCTAACGGTTCCAAAACCGTGCTCCTTGCTTCCGGAGGAAGTGGAGCCATTTCCAGTGCACAGGGTGGATCCGGATATGCGTTTAGAATTCCATTATCATATCGTTTTTCTTCATTTTCTAACTCAGTATTTATTTTGCTAAGATCATCAATAAAGTCCTGCAGTCTTTTAGCAAAGTCCTTGGTATCCGCTTCTAGATTTCCAGGATGTCGACACTTGCCATCATTCCCGTTTGCGTCTGGAGTACCTTCCTTGACACACTTTAAGCCAGTCTTTTGGGTTAGGGAATAGTCAGTGCGATAATAGTGGAAGAAAATCTTGCACACTTTAGACTCAGTAGTTTTAAAATCCACAACTTCCTTGAGCTTTGCCTCCAACTCGGCTGAAGTGGCTCCTGCAACATAGTCCGAGCCTGGAGCGGGTGGACCCTCCAAGCCGGCATAGTACTGCCACGCCTTTTCAAACTGCTCGGTTTTAGCCACAGAACAGGCATCGCCACCATGACTGGCCATTGCGTAGTAGCTCCCGGAATTTTGAGGATTCATGTATTGCATTATTTTGAATATAAATGTATTGTAGTATTGAAACAACTCTTTTCGATACGGAACAGTCCGGGGATGGACATAAGGGATGAACAAGGGATAATAACTGTAGCGTCCATTGAATCTACTCCCGGAATTACTAACTCCAAATGGGCCAAAATAGGATGCGCAAAATCCTTCTTTTCCTAAACCAATTTTGTCCACCGCATTGGAGGAGGCTCGTGAGGGTCCAAAATTGTAGCAAACAAGTTTGTTGAAAACGCCTACTCCACCATATTCTTCACAGGAGCCAGGATTAGCATACAGACCAATGGTACATTCCTCTCCAAAAGCAGGAGTGGAGCCTGAGGAAAAAGGGCCATTTGCATAGCACCGAGGATAAATGTTAGCGTTATCCTTAAAGCGACATTGAGTGCCGAACTGGCAGCCTAAAGGTTTCTCCAGATTAAATACCATGTGGTGTAGGTGGGAGGCTAGCAAGATATGAGTTGGGTCATTGCCATGTTCAATGTCAATCAGAGCACAGATTTGGTCTTGCTTCACAAGACATCTTTTAACTGAACTGCCTTGGTCAATAGGCGACATTAAGGAGCCCTCGGGACACTGGCACTTGTTTGTCTGCTTGCTACACACTAGACCTTGACGGTAGTCGCAAAGTTGTTGGCTACTAGAGTCCCGCGTGGCGTAGAGGTCAAAGGTGAACTTCTTTTGGTAGTACCAGGTCACCGAGTTGTTTCGAGGATCCTTGAACTGCTGAGGGTAGTTGGGGTCGCAGGGTTGATTCTCTTGAAGGGTGAGTCTTGGAAGCACGCCATGTTGAAAAGCAATTACGAAAGTGCGGTAGAGCTTGGACTTCGCATATTTTTCTTTCAGTACGTCTTTAAATAAAGACATCACTTCCTGATTGGGCATCAACACTCCATTTTTGCGAAAGGTCATCCATTCTAAGGCGTCATTGAGCAGCTGGGCTCGGTCCTTGTCAATGGCCATGGAAGTTGCATGTACTGGTGTACTTACAAAACCCATAAAAAGTAGTATAGATACGAACATCATTTTTGCGAATCTGAGATGCTAGCGAGAAGGTCAAGTATTTTTCAGTACTTTTTTAATGTGAGTAATGAGAATTGGAAATAATAGTGAACTTTGAAGCGACAGTATGTACAAAATTAGTGGATTTTAAAAATCTGTTCCTTTTCCTGCGTCTGATTGTTGCTATTTTGTAACATGATTAGTAACAAGTAAACAAGTAAAATGTTTTTATCAAGAAGGAAACTTGAAGATTTCCACGGCAGACAAAATGGACCCAATTTAACTTCACGTATTATGTCCTGTCTTGTCAGTAACATCTAAATTAACCAGGTTGGCTGGTATTCGGGTAATTGCTGTTGCACTTTACCCCATGGTCATTTCGGAATGGGCTATTCAATAGCTATGCATGCAAATATTGTTTTATGTAGTGTAGAGTATGAAGTAAAAAATATGGCAATTTATGAAGAACTAATTTTTATTGAAAACTTTGGTTTATAAATAGAATTGGAATTTCCAATTTTGGAAAGAATAGTGAACTTTGAAGCGACCATATTTTATAAAAGATTTAAGAGTTTTTTAGGCTTGTTCATGACCCTGTGGCAGCGTGGCCATACTAGTTGGGTCCATGGCTGGCACAACGTATCTTATCAAGTCATTTCTGAACATTATTATCACTACCAAAAAGATTATTTTTGCAACGGCCCAAACTATTCCGAAAAAGTTGTAAAAAATAACCCTCTCCTGGACAGCACCTGGGCAGTAGATATTGGCCAGTATACAGATACATGTGAGTACAAGTAAGCCCAGGTTGTACTTTTTATAGTGTGTTGCCCTTGTGGCGGTGAGTTCCCGTTTGCTACCCTGAGAAAATAAATTGGCAATTAATTAGAATTAGGTAATTGCCAATCATGTTTACTTTGAAAGATAGTCATACCGGAAGTGAGTCAAACAAAACGCCACAAGAAATTAGGATGCTAACATGATTTGCACAAATTATTACAATATTTAGCACCAGCCCAATCCAAACTCCAAGAATCACCTTCCAATCAGCATGTTTAGAGTGAGACACGCCATAAAGATAAATGTTCAGAAAATGGTCGTAGAAACGGTTAACTACCATTGTGAGAATCTGGAAACCCAACAGATTAGTACTGTGAACTTTAAGATTATTAGGAAATATGCCCATTTAAATTTGCATACCATTTCCAGAGCCATGATGACTTGGGTAGTAAATCGGCATCTATTTCGGTCGATGAATGCAATAAACCCCTGCGTTTCGGGATGTACTTGTGTTACGCTGGGATTTGGAGGGGGCTGCTGTTGGTTCGAGCTGGAAACGATAGGATTCTGATCCTGGGCTTTGGCCGTACCTTGTTCTTCCATCTTTGCATTATTTGACTCCAAACTTGGTAATTTTGCGGGGACTTTTAGCTATAACCTCCATACTTTGTAGAGTGTAAATCATTTAAAAACGACGATGCTCTTATCTATGTAATCTGTTACTACGACAGGGAATAACATTCCCAAAGAATAAACGACTATGAATTATCAAAGTTGCAACAATCATTCTGATTTGAACATGTTTTTTAATGCAGAAACGACTAGCTGGTAGTATTCGAAATTCTGACGCCAT
Organism: Entomobrya proxima; assembly: GCA_029691765.1. Lineage (NCBI taxonomy): Eukaryota > Metazoa > Arthropoda > Collembola > Entomobryomorpha > Entomobryidae > Entomobrya > Entomobrya proxima. The sequence continues at coordinate 1,116,575 of CM056168.1, forward strand.
CCAAGCTGTCACCATGCAAAAAGGAATTTTCCATGAACTCTAGGTCGCTAAAGCTAATGATTCACTGATTGTCAGTCCAATTAACTTTTACTGATCCAGTTTCAAAAGGCCCAACCAACCATTTTCGACTTGCATCGTTTTGAATGAATGAATTGGTTTAACAGAACTAATAAAGCAATAGCAAATGCAGTAATTAAGAATCGAAGATTAGAACCCCGGGGCGGGGCCTTCGGCCCGTAAACAAACGGATTTTAACAAATGGACCTCATATTTGTAATCCTGGAAAAAAATGGACCTGAAATCATGTGTCACACATGATATATCCATTAATTTTGAATATTTAACAATTAAGGACCCAAATCAGGACTTAAATAGTTAAATTTTAACTAATGGACACCATATTTGTAATCCTGGTCAAAAACGGACCTTAAATCATGTGTCACACATGATATATCCATTAATTTGGAGAATTTAACAATTAAGCGCCCAAATCAGGGCCTAAATAGTTAAATTTTAACTAATGGATATCATATTTGTAATCCTGGTCAAAAATGGACCTATAATCATGTGTCACACAACATAGATCCATTAAATTAGCGGATTCGAAAATAAAGGCCCTGATTTCAGGGCCTAAATAGTTAAATTTTAACTAATGGATATCATATTTGTAATCCTGGTCAAAAATGGACCTATAATCATGTGTCACACAGCATAGATCCATTAAATTAGCGGATTCAAAAATTAAGGCCCTGATTTCAGGACCTTACAATCCGAATTTTAACAAACGGACTGTGGATTCGTAATCCTGGTTAAAAATGGACCTAAAATCATGTGTCACATGATATAGGTCCTATTTAAAAATGTTTGACCGTTGGTAACCTCTGACCTTTGGAGTTGACCTATTGACCTGAAATTCATAAGGGTTCTGTCGGAGGTCCACCAGAGTCTGTATACCAAATTTGGTTGGAATCGGATTAGCCGTTTCGGAGAAAAACGTGTTCGGCCGGACGGCCGGACGTCCGGACGGCCGGACGGCCGGACGGCCAGACGGCCGGAATAGGAAATTAGAAAGAATCTTCGATTCTTAATAAAGAATAATATTGAACATCGCTTACTTAAATTAAAATTGCTCTAAAAGACAAATTTTGTTCTATAAGCCTAGCGCCCTCGTCGACAAGCCAGAACATAAAAATCATATGCCAGAAACTGTGTCAATTTCTCCGGATCCATAAAATCGCCACTGATCCTGCCGTGATATGCCTTTCCAAGATAAGTCTTCGTATTAGTGCCGTCCTCATTACCATGACTAAAGGCCATATAGATTTTATCATTGTATGCGTTTCTCCCAACTGCCACCAATGAGCCCAAGAGATCCACATTATCCCACTTCCACTTGACAAGGTAATATCCTGTAGAATTTGGAGTACCCGTAACCACGTGATCCGGACCATTTGACAATGTAAACACTTGCACATGCCTACTAACATTATACACCTCATCAAACCGGATTACCTGGCAAATTTTTGCTTCAGGGTAATACAAACCATGGGATATTTCTCCATTCCCGACATAACTACGACACACGTATATAGGGGGATCCCCCGGAGGTGCGAAATTGACCAATTGTTTCCATCGACTGTCCCCATCTGTCAGGTTTAGCAAATTGTACCAGCGATGACTATGACAACCTATAAAAAGCAAAATCATTTTTTAAAGCTTTTATTATTTTTTAAGTTGCAATACACGTCTCATGTACCCCCGCAGTTATAAATGTGGTTGAGTTTGTCGGCATCTAAAACGCTAAGCCCTTCCTTGTTACCTCCACTCCCACAATGAACCACATCTGGGTCCTTTGGACTTCCAAAGCATGTATTTTTAGCACACTGGTAGTGGCTTTGAGAGAGATAGTCATACAAGCCGCCATAATTGGTTTGTACTGGGTCAATTTTTGGAATCTTGTCTGCAGGACATCCGGTGTAGTCCATGAACTCATCCCGGTCAAACCGTTCCTGCTCATGGATCATGCACAATGTGTGCAGCATCTCGTGTACCATATGCGTAATCTCGTAGCATTTGGGTGTCATGGCAATGTGGGTCATGGTTCCGTGGTCACAGACGTGGGCGGACGCACAGGGTGCATCTGGGTTGTGGTCAGTCCAAACCCGAACAAAGCTGTCCTCCGTGGTGCGGGGAATCCAACGGATACACGTACGAGTATGGAATTGTGCAATGGCTTGCTTAAAGGTTATTCTGTCCTTTTCGCTAAAGCCTTGGTCAAATTTGTAGGGCACAAGGCCCCACTTCCAAAGCTTCTTGGGGTCCAGAATGTTGGAGCGAGTTCCTTAACAATATAATGTATGATTTAAAAGTATGCTTTTGGAGGTTGTATTTCTATTTATGGTTTTTATACCTGGAAGATCTTCCTCTTCGATATGGCATGTAAATGAGTGGAGTCTTTCCAAAATATTGTTGGCTGAGGAAAAGTCGGCGGCTAGTAGATAAGCCATTATTATAGCAATACAGGTTAACATTTCTAGATTCATTAAATTGACGATGAATTGGGGCTTTCTGATTTTACTATGTTCTGTATGTAGTGTGACTTATATTCAATGTAAAAATTAATTTAGTTAATTGCTTGGTAATTCGAACAATTGACTTTATTACTAAAACAATATAAAATGAAAATGTACCTATTTGTACTAAAAGTAGACTTCCTGAGTATTAATGCTAAAAGAGACAATGAAATAAACCATAAAATTCTACACATGAAGGTTTCATTCGAAACTTATAATGTTATAAATTGACTGATTCAAATTGATAATGTTCCATTGTTTATTGTTTTATGACATTTAATTTTTGTAATTGTTTCAAAAAAGTTAATTTGGACTTTGCATGGTGCTGGTCACTCGGTCTCATTTTTAATTTGCATGCTTTTTGTTATGTACTCCTTGCTATGTACGTTTCTATTCGTATGTTTTATCGAAGTTCGTAGCATTGCTGTTAACTGTGGCAAACACTGTTGAAAATAACTGGAAATGTTTTTACACAAGTCTGTTTTCGAAAAATTTGAAGCGTCACACGTCGCATAATATTCCAACATTTATTTGCAAGTATGTAATGATTGCATGTGAAAAAAATTGCAAAAGCATCATTCATTATCACCACCACCAGAGGATGCGTGCTTCTTTTCTTTAATTTCACCCTCCTTGGATGTTATCTTTGTCGTGGGACCAGAGAAAGCGGTAGAATACCCACGTATCTGTTGTTCCAATTGCTTAATGAACTTGTGCACAATAACAAATGAAACTATCCTTAGAGAAAGTAGGAACAGAGCAACCCCACACAGTATCAGAACCATGCGTACACCCGTGATAAAAGCAAGTAGAATGAAGCCACTTTGGAAGATTATGAAAAGCAGATTGAAAGTTCGCCAGCATTTGGCCTTGGCAATTGAATCTAGCACTTTCACTTTCTGAAATTTTCACATAGAAAAGAAATCTTGAAAACGAACACTTAAATGAATAAATAATTTAGTTTTTTGTAACATAAAACTTATAAATTATTGCATTTTTCAACAATTCCTACCCGACTGACGCTAGTGCGGAGTGAACAGGTAAGCGCGCTAGCGATTACAGATGATAAGCAGTTTAAAACCCCAAATGCTATTAAGCTAACAAACAGAATTGCTGGTAATTGAGGACTATCCGGGTGATTTGCAAATACCAAAATGAAAATCCAAAGAAGTGGAAGGAACATAGATACAATCTGTATATAAAATCGTACGAGAGTACACAGAACATGTTCACGTATATAGACTAGACAAGCTAGAGTGAAAGTTGGCATAATATAATGTAACATTATTAATGTTGCTTATTCTTACCAAATCAAAAATGGCAACAGTTTGGATTGTGCATCTTTCAGGTAACCAGTCGGGCATTATAAGAGTTTCCGTGTCAGGGACTGAGGCTTGTGTCAATTGGTCTTGCGCCATTTTAGAATGTATAGAATGTCCCCTACTTACAACTTATTAGTGAAAGTGTTGTACATTATGTTTTATTCTGACAATGAATGCTTTTAGCAGGTTAAGTACTATTTAAATGCTTAAAAAATACAAATTGAGTTACTATGATAGAAATTTAAAATCATACATTTCAAAGAATTTCATTTATTCCTTTTGTGAATAAAATAGTGAACTTTGAAGCGAATTTACAAGTCGAATTATATTAAGTAGATGTCAAGCTGAATGACAATTGGAATTATTGGTGCTGAGATTTAGACTGCTCATTTTGAACACTTTTTTGCTCTGGTTGCTGCTGCTGTGAATTATGCGTGGAAATGTTAGCTTGAATAACCATTGCAGGAGATGACAGTACGTTTTGAAGTGTCAAATCGTTTCTGATTTTCATTACAAGCCCGATAAAAACTCCTCTGCAGACAATCCACAGTATTCCAAAGATTTTCCAAAGTAAATCTTCCAGGTCTATAAAAAAGTAATTAATCAGCGCGCCAGGGATGGTTAGTACGAACACACCAATGTTGAAATGCTTGTACCAATAAGTGCGTGAACCAATAACTTCCGGTTTGGTGTGCTTATAATAAATTGAACAAAAGAAGCTGATTATAAAATTACATTAAAGAGAAGTAAGAATATTGGTATTTTGAAAATTCTTGCCGGATAGATAATGAAGTAAACTCCACATGCAAGTATGAAGCTAATATTGTTAGCAACAATTAGCAAAATAGTCATCACAATTGCAATAATCACAATGACCGCATTCTCTTTAGCTTCTGGTGTTTGGTTATATGCAAAATAAACGGCCAGATTAAAGTCGTTGACTCTGTTAATGAGCACTATGAGAATCTGGAAAACCGTTAGAAATGGCTTCTTAATAATAATGCTGAATTTTACGAATTATTTGTTGTACTAATATTGAGTTATTGAATAGTTCTGTTTGTACCAATTCCACAATCACGACAAGTTTGGCAGCCCACCTTTCATTATGAAAGATATTACCTGGCCATCTACTTCTTAGTACTACCGTTGTTACTGTTTGAGTTTGAGTAACGTTCGGATTTTGATCTTGGCCTGGATTCAATTGGCCACTAGCTTTCACCTCACCCTGTTCCTCCATCTTTCATTGAATAATCCTAACCAAGAAAAGAACGAAGCTTTGCTTTTGTTATTACCTGGAAGTTTACATTGGAAATCTGTGCAAATTTAACATGTTTCAAGTTACCCCAAAAAATAGTATTTATTTTTTCGATAAGTTACCCCAGAAACAAGCAGCCCTAGACTATTCACCCAAGTGCTAGTCGGCTATTTTTACCCATTCTTTGTGAAATGCTGAATATTACAATCCAATTTATTATTACTTTCCTTTTGGCAAGTTGCCTTGACCATGATCCTTGGACTGTTAAGAGTCGGTCACTTAGCCCGGATTGGAGTGAAGCTGGGAATTGTGCTGATTTTAAAAATGTGCTTGAAGGTGATTCTTGCCAAGTGCACTTTCTCCAAATGCCTGTAAGATTAAGATGTAAGATTCATAATTCTGGTGCCTTCGACGGGGCATTATTTCGCTCTCAAACCCTTTATCTGGAAATGAGTTATAACTGGACGGGTTTGCTAATAGAACCCAGTAAGCAGGAGTTCTAGCAACTAGTCCAATCTGGAAGAAATGCGTGGATGGCCAATGTAGCCCTTCATACTACTCCCTACTCGGAAAACGTGACGTACTACAAAAACGTACAGGATGGAAACTCGTTAACGGGAGGATTGATGGAACCTAAGAAGAATGCCACGGAAGTGGAGAAATAGAAATGGTGGGTGCGTTGTGGGCCCCTGGTATTGAACAGGACAACGGTGGACTATCTCAGTTTGGATTTGGTGTGTATCAGATCTGCTTTTGATCTCCGTGAAAAGTTTTGAATTTTGATTAAGTGGACTTTTATGGATAGATAATTTACTAGATTTATTATATTTTTATGCATTAATTTTGGCATACAGAACCATTACAATATCATATACACCAGCTAGAAAAGCTAGCACATTTCCAAGTAAAAATTCATAACATTCCTTTTAGGCATGTTGATTAGTTAAGAATATAGTTTATCTGTACATTACATTTTATAATGTTACGAAAGTGTAGTAAGAATCTTACTGTAAGATTATTTCAAAACTATAACAAATGTCCAACCTAAAACTTGTTAAACTATCTAAACTACTGACTAATTCCTACAGACTGTAGGCTACAGTCCTAAACCTGAACAAACTTTAATAGCAACAAATTCACTTCAGTGTCTCACAACAGAAGAAGGGGTAGTGATTAAAACAAAACAAAAACTAGTTTGGCCATCGTCAGTAAGGCCGGAAGTTTCCCCAACCCGAAGTAGAACTGTTCCTTGAGTAGCTTGAAGATGTACTACTGTTAGACTTTCTATCAAATCTATTTTCTTGGGGATGAGGAGGCTCTTTGGGATTCCTTATACCACTTGAATTGGGACCCGACTGAAGTGGCACACTAATCAGATTACTTCTGGAGGAGGAGTAGTGCACAGGAATACTCTGTCGATGAGATGTGGGCGTAGAACTTGCATTACTTTGCACAGGACTTTGAATCTCATTAATTCTGCTGTTGCTACTGGGTTCGTGAATTGAACTGGAGGAGCTTTTTCCTGTGTTCAGGCCACTACTTCCACCCCCAGAGCCTGAAGAAGGTCTTGGCTTGTGTCGGTGGTCCACGTGGCTCTGTAAGTCTCTTTGGCTAAGGTAGGTGCGTCTACAACCGTCATAACCGTATTGGATACCACCTTGTAAGCACATAAATACACTGCCCAGGGGTGCTTTCTCCACTCGGGTGACACGGTCATCACAGCAAGAACAACGGTCACCTTGTTTTACGGCACAGGTGTGACAAAAGACGTGTTTGCAGGGGATAAGACGTCCGTATAAACGGATGGGTAGTTTGCAGGATATGCACATGTGAATGTTGGGACTGGCCACTTTTTCCCCCATCGGGGCGTACTGGTGATCCCAGGAGAGTTCCAACATGGGTTGAGGAGGTCCTTTGGATATTGTGGAGAAGGTGGGAGGAACTAGTTGAGAAATGTCGTCATCGATGTTGAACTCGACGCTAGTGTCCTTGGTTGTGGACTGCTCTGTGGTTGGTTCCTCCACGGTTTCCTCTACTGCACTGCTCTCTTCTAAAATCATTTAAAAGGCAATTTATTAAAATACTGATATTACTGATTTTGGTAATCATTCACTGAACACTAATTTGTAGTTACCTTCTTCAGCAGTATCCGCCGGCTTTTCCTCCACGTCACTGGTTTCCATCTGCTCGTGCTCCTCATCACTATCAATTACCTGAAAACAATTCACAGTTCAAACAAAACATCAATCATTCAGTTAAAACATACTATAATTGATGCCTTATTAAATTGTGGCGTCCGTACCCTCTTCCTTGGACGCCCCCGTCCTCTTCCAGAACCCCTTGGCCTGCCTCTGCCACGACCTTTCGCCCGAGCTGTAAAGCAACCAAAGTTTAATTAATTTTTACTACAAGCTGTGCAAATTGCATTGATCCAGGTATTCCCCTTAATATTTATACTTACCCATAACTTATAACTGCTTTCACTCAATTTAATTCCTGGAGTAAAGTACAACGAATTTTCTTGGCAATTTACTTAACAACTTAGCTTTCACTTCTGCTGTTAAAAGTAATCACAAATCACACCTGTCACTGCAAACTTCCAAGTTTCCAAACAGGTAGCAGGTCAAAGGAGAAATGAACCTGCAAAAGTCCGCGTGGCAGTTGAGTCTATTTTTCAGTGCTTGAGAAAACAGCAGACTGTTTACAAGCTCATGTTTTTCATTCTGAGTGTACCGAATACATAAGGTGCAAGGGGCATGCTGAATATTATTGCCTGTTTCACCGAACCGGATTAGGATTTCAACATGGTAAATACCTCCGGCTGTACATCCCATAATATTAAGCTTTTTCAAACCCAAACGGAATTATCTGCCAGTCGTGCCATGTATTAAGCTACGTCTCTAAAAAATATCCTGACTGCGAATTGTGAAGAGCTCAGGTTTAGGATAGGATTCAGATGAACCCTTTTGTACAGTCCATCATATTCATTCAGTACAGAGTTTTACATCCATTAAGCTTATGTATGTACCATTCCCGTCAATTTTTTAAACCATGTTTCAAATGCTTTGCCTTACCCAATACGCTTTACTATTTCTTTCACCTTGAAGGATTCCTCTTCTGTGATGAAATTGTTTTATGAAAATATTTTGCAAGAGAGAATTTACAACTTTTATAATTTTTACAGCCTCACGTTTTTATTATAAATTCCGGAACAATAATTTCATAATCTGCTAATTTACATTTCACCCTGAAATTATTAATGCCTTGTGACAAGCTGTATTGCTCAATTACTGAAATGTCAAGAAAATTAAAGTGGTTTTGCACAGACAGCTATTCATTTTGCTTTGGAATGGTGGCATATGGGGCAATGTGAACATTTGCCAAGTTACCTCATCATTTTCATCTTATGCATATTTATAAACCGCTCCAAGACGTTTCCTCCCTTTTAAATCTTCATGTCAAAATGAGCTACTTAAATATTAAAACCCAAATTTAGTTTTTACATAAGAGCCCATACTGTCATGTGCTGTAGGCGGTGTATACTAGTGTCCATTATTATTGAAATTGAAAAAATACCAAAGGAGAAATATGGATTATGATGAAACATAAATGCCAGCACACAACTTTTTATATTCTCATTTTTTTCCTAATGCGGCAATATTAGCGCTATATCGCAATACACACGCTGCTGTGCTGTTTTTTCCCTTTTCAATTCAATGTTGAAATGATCATCACCTTTTTTGTGTCGCCCCAATAATAAATATAATCCCAATCTCAAACCAATACTTGTTCAATAGAACTTAAGGCATAATATTTGCCACAAAAATGTTTTGTGATATGTGGCAGCATGTGAAGTGTGTACATTTTTATTCCTCTCATGGAAAATAAATAACTCCACTACTTTGACTTTCATGCTGACTGAGTGTCCTTCTAAAAAACCAAAATTCAGAGTTTCTGTTCATGATACTCTGCCACGTACATTCTCTAGTCTACCTTTTTGGTAGTGCATGGCATTCTCATATGAATTTCATATCACTTAAACTTGTTGTGTGTGTGCAAGAATGCCTCTGAACTGAAGAAGAAGAATATATGAAAAAATATGAGAACCCAAAGGAGTTTATTGGCCAGGCAGTTATTATAACGTGATTACTGGGTTTGTGTATGCCCATAAGGTACGTTACACGTTAGCTTACATGCACTATTTAAAAGGCTACAAGGCAAAAAAAGGGAAGGGGATACTACACTGCTGTTGTTTTCAAGGGGGAACTACCTTTTCACCATAAAAACACTGCTTTATGCTTTCTTTCACATTCACATAGATATATTTTCAATGATGTACTAGAGTGCATAAAAATGTATGTAGAAAAATTTCTAACATGGTCATGTTTGGCATGCTAGAAAAAGAAAAGAATAAGTTTTTATATTGGAAATTGGAAAAGGTACAAAAATATGAACCTCAATAATAGTTCTTATTGAGCTGTTGTGTTCCTTTTTCTGTACAAAATGTACCATACCACCAACTACACTACTTTTGTACAATAGTTGGGGTTGGAAAATTAAGAAATAGAAAGAACATTAAAAAATATAGATGAACTAGTTACATGTACTAATCATTACACACGCGAAACTACTTTGTGTGCAAACCAATAAAAATACTTTGATTTTATTGCAGAAGATGCAAAGCAGGAACAGGGATAAAACAATTAAGTGCATGGATTTTTGTATGGTGTCGTCAGTACATTTGGTTACCTAACTTTTAAAAAATCTGAATATCAATATCATATCGTCACCCTTTTCTACATGACTGTTTTACATTTAAATAGTGTATAGCACACCGTCGTCTAGTCTGCGGTTGAAAGTTAACCAAGAAGAGTTCATCGTTCAGTATTTTACTATTCACCATATTTATCATGCTCGTAATCGGTTTTATGAGGATGACGAGCATGAAAAAGTGAAGTTGTTTTTTACAGTTTTATTATTTGAGTGTGAGAGAGCTCTTCCAACTTATAACTCATCCATCATCACTCAAAAATTTTATTGTTATCAGCATCAGAGCTCTCTTGGTCATTTGATTATATTCTGGGGATGGTAAAAATATTTTACTGTGTGATCCCATTTTGATGTGTGCAAGCAAGGACACAAGACATCATCTTACAAGACGCGCAAGACTGGTTCTCGTCTCAAGCAATCTCTGAAAAGATAAAATCATCATTTTTTTCATAAGATGTTAAAAAGAGAAGGACAGCAAGTTAAATTGGTATTGTGCTCTGCTGCTTATAAGTCTTATAACAGCTCAAAGCTTATTTTTAACAAGCAATTAAAATAATATGCAAACTGTTGTACTTTTTGCATTGGCAAAATATTCGCTGAATAAGCAATGCACAAAGTGAATTGAACAAGTGAATAGAGAAAGGTGCAACGAAAGCAACTTGTTGGAAGTTTTATGACTTTTTATGGTGCAATCAAAAGGAAAGCTATATAGAAAACTGGATTCAGCATTTTAAAAGGCGTAAACTTGCCCGAAAGGCCTTTTAAATTGAAATTATTTTCAGAAGCGTACCTTCAAGATATAAATCTGCATATCAGCTCAGAAATTTGCAAAAAGACAAGAAACACGTTTTTTAATGTAGATTTTTAAATGGTCATGGTTGTTTCTTCATTCTCGTCGTCAATAGTCATATTGCCGATGAGTATGCCTCAAATCAGGTATGTCAGTGGTAACGACAAGTTAAGCTAATTTTTAAAAAGCACTCGGAAATAATTATAATTTTGGTTTGTAACGTGGCGTTATTTGTAGGTGCAATGAATAAACCCCGCCCCTCAGCTCTTCCCCTGAAAAAGGCTATTCGTGTGTCTCCGCCCCAGGCTCCTGGTGGATTTTTCTCCTTTTCTAGTTTCCGGGTGAAAAAGGGCAGCAAAGGTGAATCTTCCTCTTCTTCTTCTACTGAGTCTTCTAACAGGCGACGTACCGCATCCGGTGATTGTGAACCCAGCTATAATTCTAGCCATCATTTCTTTCCCGAATCTTCCTCCTCTTCCACACCTTGGGCTGCTGCTGTCGTTTCTCCTCTGGCCACTCAAAAGTTCTTTAATCCTCCAAATCACAACGACAATGGGTCTAGACCACTTTCTACTTTTAAAACTTTTCACGCGGAGTCTGCACCCAGTACACCCGGTTCACATCCAGGTTATCGCTTTGTAGGAGGTATGACCACACAATTTCCTCTTTTGAAGGTTATTCAACGCTTTAAAGTGCGACATAAGTATATGCTACTGATAACTTCCCTTTTAGATCAGGCCAACTTTCCTTGTTCCTCCAACTCTCAGTCGAATACTTACTCTTCTCCAAATTATAACAATACCGGTGCCTCTCTAGCTTTGGAAAACCAGAGGGATTGTGGAGGGTCACTTTGTGGTGTGGGGGTCACGGTTGAAATGCATAAGGTAAAAAAAGCACAGACAACCAGGAAGAAGGAAGTAGCATTTTCAAAGAAGGAAAATATTAAGTTTTATTCATTTCCTTGTACAGGGTTATTATGACCAGAAAAGTGGTCCCAGTCATAGTCATTCACTTGTTGGCGAAGCAAACGAGTTACATGGGAAGCCGCCCAGTGGCATAATACGGCATCATCCTCTTCGCAGCAATTCCGAACCCCACGGTGGTCAGCACTACTATGGAGAGTTAGGCCCGCCTCCACCACCCGCACCTTCGAATAATCATCACCATCAGAATCATGGCCTATCATCCTCGAATATTTATGCAAGTCATCATATCGTTCTGGAAGATCAGGGAATTGACATGAGTCAAAGCCCTGGACATGAAAGCCCTAGTTCCACTGTTTCCTCCAACACCATTTCCGTAAGTGGAGGATCAGGCGTTAGTTCCTCCGTGGGCAGTAGTGGGGGTAGTGCGGGCAGTGGGAGTACAGGATGTAGACACAGTGCGGCCAGCTTTGACTCGGGACGTGCCTCCAGCTCACTGTACCAACAGGGCGTGCGCTACTCCGGCCTAAGTTCAGAGTCCAGTTCAACCGGAAGCTGTAGGCATTCTTATCACAGCTCCAGTTCCAGCTTGGGCAGTATTCCACCAGAAGAAATTTGCAATTTTGATGTGAGCTCAATGATTGCCCAGGGACTTCCGGATGGGGAAATTTTAAACGCGTGGCTTACGGGTGTACACTTTGAGTGCTACTATCAGAACTTTGTTCAGGCGGGATATGACATGCAAACCATTGTGAAAATGACGCCGGAGGATTTGAACGCAATTGGAATTACTAAACCTAATCATAGGAAACGGTTGAAGAGTGAAATTTCCCAGCTTGTTATTCCAGACGGCCTTCCAGACTATATTCCCAGCACGATTGAAGAGTGGCTAAGGGCTCTGCGCATGGAGGAATACACGGAAAAGCTAAAAGCTCAAGGGTACATTAACGTACGTCAAGTGACGAATATTATGTGGGAAGATCTTGAAGAGATTGGGATCTCTAAACTGGGTCACCAGAAAAAGTTCCTTTTAGCCATTAAGCGAATTGAGGATATTTTGTCGGGAAAGAGGATACACAGTAGCATGAGTGGAAACCATGCTGCTTATTATCCACAAATGGACATTTACGCTGTGCCTCAAAGACAAAATTCTCAGCCATCAAATAATGCTGGATCATCACAGATGCCTTATCATAATAACCAGGGTCCGGCTGGACAGCAACAGTCCCTGCACAATCGAGCCTATATGAATTCCTATCAGCAAAAGAGTTTCCCAACTCAGCAACAGCAGCCAGTGCCGCCCTTTAGCACGTGGCGTCAACATTCCCTGGGCAGTAACGAAGGTCATTATGCCTCTTATAATCCACACGGGGAAAACTTGTATTCGTCCACCAACTCCGCTAGTAACAATGGGGAGAAGCCACCCCATCTCCAACTACTTACTCATCAGCCCCAAATCCATTCTGAGAAGCCACCCCCGCAGCCTGCCACAAATGGCATAGGCCAACAACCGGAATATCATCCGGAAGTGATTGCTATTCACGTCAAGGGCGAACGTCTCCCTTCTGCCATTGCGGCGGACCACTGCGGAGAGCCCATTTATGGAACAAGCTCGTTTCAAGCTGGGAGCTCCACAAATGCCTTGAGAAATAATGGAGGGGGTGGTAAATGGATGGAGGATGGGGAAACAACGCCCACTAACGAAGCTGACGGTAGAGCTCCTTCGGTTTATTCCGCAATGGACAGTTCGTCTTCAACGGCTACCTCCTCCTTCGGAACGTTACCACGTCTCATGAAAAACAAAACGCTTGCCAAGACTGCAGTGGGTGGAGGAGCAGGTGGGCAACTTGTAAACGACTCAGTCTCCTCAGCACCCGGTTCCGGTTTGGATATCACTTACCAAGATCAACTGGAATGGCAACAACAGCAGCAGCAACAATTGCACCAGAGTGCAATGGATGGCTATAAAAGTTTGCCCAAGAACATGGGACGCTTTCAGAATAGTACTTTTCGTGGAGTGCCTAATACCAGTGGTGGGGTACCGGGTGGCAGACATCCTCCACCGCCACCACGACGTAGTTCCTCAACCACGCAGGATACCAGCACTTTTAGTACCTTTCATCCTGGTGTAAGCACCATCAAACGACAGTCGTCCTGGAGTAACTGCTCGAATAACAGTGGGGATGATGGTGACCTGCCTGCACCTCCACCTCCTGAGGATTTGGCCTTGATAAGTGCACCTGGTGGTGTGGACACTGCCTCAGTGGCTCCTGCTTCTCTTCAACATTATCATCACTTAAATAGTAATAGTAAATTGAGCACATCGAGTTCAACTAGTCTAACTGCTTCCGCAACATTATCAAGTAACAACACTGCTGCCTCAACTGCATCATCATCTTCATCGACCAACCCGGCTTCTGATTTTCATCTGCATAATAATCACCATAACCAATTTTCTTCAACCCAGAGTTACGCTAAAAACTCGAGTACAAATGCTGTTGCATCATCATCTAATTCATCGTCCTTTAATAACGGTGTTAGTAGTAGTAATAGCAGTAGTAGAAGTATCCATCATCCATCCACCACCGGAAATGCTGGCAGACTGAGGGATCCTTCTCCAGGAGCCGAGTCAGATCTTAGTACAACTTTTGCTACTATGGGCGTTAGGAGAAATGGCTCTGATGCCAGTTTTAAGGTAGGTTTACAAAGTTACACCTTATCTAAACATTAGTATAAAGATAATCAATTATTGACACAATTTTTAAATTTACAGTCAAGTTCAAGTACTGAGTCAGAGTCTATCCCTTTTGCAAACGATAATGCGGGTACAATTAAGCAACAAAAGCCAGGTAACAGAGGGGGAACGGGGGCGGGTACTGCACTGGAAAGCATATACGGCACTACCACTACCACTTCTACAAATAATTCTGGTGGGTTTACAATGGAATTATAATGATTGCATAATATAAAGAATTAAATAACTTATTTTGCTAAACATAATTTATTCTAGGTGAGCACATAGAGGCTGGAGACGTGCTAAGTGACATTGGCAATATGCTGGCAGATCTCACAGACGAACTGGATGCCATACTTCAGCAGGAAATGGACTCTCTGAGTAAACGTTAACTCTAATCACTACTAAACCATGATAACGAAAACTTGGTGTTTAAAAAACTTGTATAAAAATTATTTGGAACAGAAATCCTTTTATGGATGCTGAATGGATAGAGAATGACTATGTTATCTCTGTTAAGTGTGTATGTTATACCTAAATTACCTATTAACCTTCTTATAAAATATTATAGCCATTTCGCACAGGCTGGGCGCGTCTTTTTAGCTAAAAAAATAGATAACGGATAGAATGAAAAAAAAACATTTAGAATTGATATCAGTGTGTGGTTGTCCAAATGATCATTTACATTAGTTTATAAAGTTATTGATCTTGATGACCAGCTAGAAAAGCGGCACACGCGTTGTTACTGAACTATAGTACATACCACAAGCTTAGGAATAATTTTTATAAAAGAAATGGATTCACTTACATACCTTTGTTTTTGCGGACTAACAGTTACTTAAAGAGAAAACGACTAACCCGATGATATAAAAATAAGGTAATTAAAAAAAACTAGGTAATTTGTCTGTTATAAACACACACACGATCACTGATCACATCACGTAAAGGGTAGAAAGTTTAGAATAGTATTATTAAAGGTTACTCTACTACAAACTTAATAGTTAACTGGTAAAAGAGCTGTGGTAAAAATTGTTTGAGACTTATTGTTTTGCCTGCACCGAAGAATTAACCATCTCGTTGTGTAGACATGATCACTTAATTATAGCTAATTATACAAATAATTAATATTTACTCTTTACTGTTACATAAAATGTTTAATTTTTTACACGAATTAAATTGTACACAACCAAAAAAGGGCTACAAACAAAACTGTTGTAATACAAACACAAAATTTTAGAAAAGAAGTAATACTTGAAATTGGACGAAGGTATAGAAAAGGTAATTAACTTTTGGGTGGCAGTTAATATACAAGTTATAAAAGCATTTTCCACTTTCAGATAAACTTTTCACTAAAAAAAGGATTTTTATTCTGACACTTGATCTACTAAAATAAATAGTGTGAGATATTCTAACAAAATTCACACCAAGTCACACACTAAATTACTAAAAAACGAAAGAAAACCTAACGACAAGAAGTAACAAACAAAACTAGAATTATGATAGAAATAGTATGAACAAATTGGTAATGTTGTTGAAAGAATGAATTGAATTGATCAGAAGAGTAAGTTATTTAGTATGACATGTAAAAGAAAAAAAATAGTTAAAGGTTTTTGTTAAAAAATGGAAATCACGCAACATTCTTTAATTTATTACAATAGACTGTGTGTAAAACAATTTTACAAGAAGTAATTCTAAAAAACAAACTAATAGTGGGTGACCTGTTAACGGTTATTAAAAGAAAATAAAGCAGCCACAAAATACTGGAAAAATTTGCTAAGAGGGTGGTTGGTCATTATTGTCATTTGGCACGTTGGTTATTGTGTTGGTCGCTAGTTGAATGCGGGACATGTCAAAAGGTTGTCCTTTAAAGGGAGATCCTTCAGCGTTCCAAGCCTTTTTCATCACTTCTTCCATTTTCTATTCAACAAAATTAGCAAAATTAGTTATCAAAATGACGATTTTTATGGAATTAAGTTAATTTATTTTTTATAAAACTTACCATTTCTTCACTTGTCTGAAGACCTTTCAACTTTTGTTCCTGATTAAACACCAACTCTTGAATTTTGGCTTGCTCCTCGTCACCCAAATCCTCCATGGGTCTAACCGCCTCTATTTTCGTCTTATCAATGCACTCCTCCCCCTCAAACAAATGATCCCACCACATTTCCCTCACCTTTTGCAAACTCAAGAAGATACTCTCTCCAGGATGTAAACTCCAATAAGACTCGTCTTTCACAATGGGATGAGCCAACTGCCAATCCGTCACCGTTTCATCCCCAGTCAATGTCACAACCCGAATCTTGTTCATGTGAATTTCCACTTTAACCTGTTTCTTAGTCTTAACATCCGCCCCCACTGCTAAATGAATATCCAGCTCCTTAATAGATTGCGACCAGGAATACTTGTCCGTTTTCCTTCCGTTGTACGTGTCACAGAGACCAATTGGCTTGGAAGAATTGCTTGGCTTTCCAGGCTTCACAGATTCAGTCTTTTGGCTCTCTTTTGGCTTCACAGGCTTAGTTGACTTGTCTGGATCATCCTTAGGAAGTTCCATCACATGACCTACTCCCGGGATATCTTCCATTTCTACTGGAGGGGGTAGATTCTTCATTCCCTTTTGATACTCCTCCCATTTCTTAAACTTGGAAATGATTAGCTTAGCCGCTACTCCAGGAGGAAATCCAATCTTTCCTCCTTCCGGTGGAGTTACCACAAAGAAGTCAGATCTAAAATTACAAATTACAGTACAGATAACCTTCATCGATAATCACCAGAAGCTTATCAAAGTCCTGAACTTGAACTTACCTTCGAGCAAGAAAACTAAAGAATTCGTCCACAAACAGCTCAATGTTCTGTCCCGTGTTTTGAAGCACGGCTTCAAAGGCCTGGTCATTCTCCTGACTGACCATGATTGCTTATCTTACCGTTAAAACGCTTATCGTTAAGTTTGGATAATCACCTATTAAACTTGTTCATTTTGACTTTGTTTTGGTGCTCCTGTTCAAATATCTACTGCTGGGCTGTATCAAGAAAGAAGGTAAGAGCGCGAGTAGCTGCTACCAGATGGTGAGCAGATGCATTCTGTTTTTCTGTTCATTTTGGTGCATGGACCAGGTGACATCTGACAAGAATGACAAAGGCTGCTCTACAATCTGCTCTACGGTTAAAGTTACAGGAAATTGCACAAAATGGAGCCGGATTCTGAAATTAACGAGGTTGTTGACCTGGTCCACTCCCTGGTACTTCAGAGCAGGTAATTACCTTTAAAAATGTAGAATTTTAAGGATTTTCAGTTGACTAACCGTTTAATATTTTGTGTAGGCCACCTGCTTCTTCGATAACTACTTCCGGTTTTGACGACCCCTTGACCTTGACACCTGCTCCGGCAAAAATTAAAATAAAATCTGTGCCAAATTCACCCTGCAACATTAACCGAACACAACAACCGCTTCCGGTTAGGAAAAAGGTGGAGATTAAAAGTGCACCGTTGAGACCTCCGGATATTACCAATTCGTCATTATTTCCCTCTGTGGAGGAAACTGCGTTGTTAGACTCGCCAACCGTGTTTATGTCAGCAGTGCCCAAGCGAATTCCGTTAAGAAGTAGTGCTAGTTTTAGTGGAAATGTTCAGAATAATAGTAGTAGTGACCCTTTTTCTTTGGATAACCTGGCGCAAGATAGAAAGCTGAAGACATTAGAGGCCAAGTTAACAGAGCCTTTATCAATGTCACCAGCGGCTAATCATAGAAGAGCGTCACTGAATATCTCGGAGTTGGCCAGCACACCTTCGAGGAAGACTCCAAGATCGGCGAAACTTTTTAGTGAATTGAGTTCAGAACGGAGACAACAGCTAGATGACCTTGCAGTAAAGTATGGAAGGAGTATAGACAGCAATCAATGCAGAAATATTTTGGACGAGTTGGAATTCCTCTTTCAGCTTTTTAACACTTCTGTTAGTAGTTCCAGTACTGGTTCCAGTGTCCCACTTTTGTGTAGCGCTGCTGAACAAGCCTATTTTGTAATTAAGGTGGTGATAAATCAATTGGACAAACTGTTTGTGAGCATACCTCCATTTGTACTGCAGTTAATTATTGACAACTATCCCCACAAGATTCCCAAGCCGGTACGAAAACATATAGAGGATTGGATAGAACTTGAAAAGCGAAATATTTTAAAGCGGAAGCCAGCGATTAGTGCAAATGAAAACATTCCAATTGACTTGACCAAAACGGTGACATTTCAAAGCGAGAAGGATGGCAGGGCTAATTTTCTACATCAAACGGATTTCCACGCTTTTTGTAAACAGCGAGATTTGTTTTACGCAATTAGAGAAAGTTGGGGTGCTGGTGGGGGTAATAATGGAGGTGCTTCCAATGGTGGCATGATGATTACAGACAGAAGTAAAGCCAGAATGAGCTTTCCTCCCCCTCCATTGAGTCCTCAAATGAGAACTGTGGAAAGTTTATCTTTTAAAGTACAGTCCTTGTTTCAAATGAACAACAACCCTAGCAATCTGTTTCACATGGCGAGTCTTTTCGTTTCGCACTATTTATTGGAAGCAAGAGCCTTGGAAGTGGGTGGCGTGCCAAAGGATGACACAATGAAGGAATTCTTTCAAAGCAATCCTGCTAAACTGTTGCAACTTAATAGTCGATTTAGCACCAATTCAATGGCGGAAACACTAGAGAATGAAAATGGATCGGGGTTAGCTTTCCAGAAGCAATTTCTATTGGCAAGCTCACCAAAATTTGTGCAGCACGTGGTGGACCGGCTTGTAATGGAAATTGGACAGGCTGAAGCAACAATGGGATCTACTGACATTACCAACTTGAATCAAATATGTCGTCTGGCAAAGGACACGGTTCATCTTGCTAGGCTATTAGGTTTTGTAAGCTTTCTTCCCTACCTTCCTGATGAAACCAAGCAGCATAACAGTGGAAACATTCCAATAAACAGCTTGGAAAGAGAGAGTGTTCTTCAGGAGCATGTACAATATCGCAGCTACCATGTTCCACCCCTTGACCTTAAAGCACTTTTAGAAAAAGCGGGTCAGTCGGGCAGACTGACCACAACTTGCGCATGGATTATTGAGTACCTGCTTCAGTGTGATCCTGTCACTTTGATATTACCTGCTTATCAGCCTATTCTAAGAGGACTGCTTTCTCTTTATAAAAATGTGCTGGTGGTTACTTCTACTTCAACTTCAATGAATGCAGCTATAACTTCGTTATCCTTAGCGAATAAAAATTTTCTTAGGTTTCATTTCGGACTTTTATTTTCCTCGAAATACTTTCCCGACAAGGTGTTTTCCCTGCTGAAAACGCCAGAGCTTTTGGGAACAAGTGAACTTGTGCAAGATGCTGGAATTGTGAGCGAATTGGGACTGGTGGATTTGCAAGAAGAGTTAGCTCACAATCTGGTTGACTTTTTCTTTGTAGATACGTTCAAGCGATTTAAACGAATTTTGAGTTGGGGCAAGTTGGAAGTTAGCCATCCAGCTATTACTGGTAAAACAAGCACTAATAAAACTATGAAGGTTTTTTATTCATTTTTCATTTAATTCATATTTTTCTTATAATTTTTAGGTGAATTTCGTCACATTCGCCCCATTCCAGCATCCTCCTCCGCGTCATCCACCGACTCCAAAAAGTCTGCATTGACAACCCTGTCAAAGGAAAAGGTTCTCCAGTTACAACTGGAAAGCACATTTTTCGAATTGTATCCTCCCGCAGTAAAACGCAGCGTAGACTTTATAGCTGAACGAATAACCGCAAATTTTGTTAGCAATGCAAAAGCCTACTGGTTTCCAAGTCTTAGAACTAGTCTTCAAAATCAAGGTGTATTTGGTGTACGGGCAGCGGAAAAGTGTAGAATGAAGATTACAGAAGAAATGAATAAATATCTGGTGGAGCGGGGCACGCTAATTGTCAAGTTGATTTTGGAGCCTAGCATTACTCCAGGAGTGTTGGGATTGTGCCAAAAGATTGCTATAAGAAAAGCTACAGAAGTGGGAACGGATTGGATAAAGAATTACATTAATGCAGGTAATTAACCGTAAACGTAATTTTCTGTTTTGGAAGTTCAGTCTAAAATATTGTGTTAATGTCTCCGCAGCCATGTTTCCGGATGTTGGATCCACCAGCGAAAATAAAAGCGGAGGAGCTCAAACTTCAAACTCATCTACCTCAACAGCCAAGTCTGTAGCAGTACCTGAAGATCCTCCCTTTGAAATACTTATTCTTATTCATCGAACTCTTCGGAAACTAAACAGCTTGCAGAAGATTGACCCCCAACTTGTGGATAAAATACTGGAATGTCCTACCCTTTCTAAAGCTCAGTGGGCATTTATTCCTTTGGTGGATTGGGGCATTGCCTTGATAACTTTTCAACCGCAGGTGTTAAATATAGTAAGAATTAGGCAGATGGTTACACACTGGAAAAATCTGTGGAATAGCTCGGGCGCTACAAAAATACTGAATCCGAGGAACTTAATGCTAATGATTAAATCAGAGTGTCCAAGAGATAGTTGGATAAAAATGGGTACGGTTACTCAGTACCTTATAGCGGAAGGGTTGATTAAAGCGGACGATTTAGAGCAGCAGTGTATGAAACTGCTACATGAAAACTGGCCGGACCAAGTTCACAAGAGGATTTCAGAGTTTTTAACCATTGTTCTGGAGTCGTTTCAGGAGAGAGCCGAGTACCACGGGAGTGAAAGTGCGCAAGTTCTTGACTGGGTTGCTTGGCTTTGCTCGGGTCAACCGGATCAAGACTGAATACACTTTAAATTATATCATTTTGCTTAGCAAAACTTATTTTAACGAGACTAAATTGATTTTAACCTTAGTTTAGTAGTTAGTAGTAGTTTTAGGTTTAGTTTTTATCGTGATTACCACACATGCATGTTATAGCACGTTAACCGTTTTAGATTTATTCTCAGGAACTTACAGAGCCAATAAAGATATCAATTTTAAGTTATTTTTCTTGGTTTGACCAATCATTTATTTTTCCGATTTCTGATTTCGGTTAAGTAATATATAAATTAGTACATATATTTTTACGCGGAGAGGTTTGTATACGGTTATTTCACTTTCACAATTCAATCTCTTCCTGTGTTTCGTTATCATTGGCGTACACTGTAAAACTATTATAAACTTGTTGTACCATTGACTAAATGACATAATTATGGGTTTATATCCTTCTCCGCTTTTAAAATTCGGTTGACGGACAGCACATTATTCGTACTACAAGTTTTTTTTGGATTTTTTTTCTCGATACGTCACCGACTTTTTGGGGATTAATGGAAGATAATAAAAACAGTTGGCATTTCTTCTTCAATAATAATAAAGCATTCTTCGATAACTTTGATAGACTTTAGAAATCTTAATACTTAACAACTTACTTATTCATTCGATAACGTTTTAAATATTAAATTATTTAGTTTTAAACAAAAAATATTACTAAAATTTATATCCAGGTATATAGCTATTTACACAAAAACACAATAAAAATGTATGAATATAAAAGTTTTCAATTTCAATCTAAAACAGTTTCATAATAAATCTGACTTAAAAATGTGACTGAATGCAGGCTTCCTTTTCAGTTAAGATATTAAGGTATATAATATTTATACGTATGTATACTTTTAAGTATCTCATTTCTATTTTTTGGGACAAACTTTTAGAAAGATTTCCGGCTAAATTCAAGTATTCCTATACATTTTTTCTTTATGTCAAATCAAGTCATTCTCAAAAAATGGTGACGATATTAATTACCTATCTATCTAGTAACCTAATTAATATTAGCACGTCGAAGTGTTATTAGCCCACATTTTTGAGCCAAGTTGCATTTGTGTTAATTGCGTGGGTGGCTGGGGAGCCGGTTGGCGTTTGATTGAATGAGCTGTAAAGCAAAATAGATTAAAGTTATGAATTTGTAAGGAAAAGTTGATTTTAAGGTAAAAAATGAATTATTTGCATACCATTTTTACTAGGATAAGTTTTCACCATTCCCATAAATACCCCCGGTGGGGGGAGGTCTTCCAAAGCAGGAAATAAATGGCCAAATCTGGATTCCAGATCTACAACCGCTAAACAAATGAGCAATTAGCAAGTGCCAATTCTTTTCATAATGAGTTTTCTATAAAAATCAATAACCACCTGTGTAAATTGATGGTGACGAGGATCCTGAACCCGAACTGGCGGAAGTTATTGACGTTGCTGAGTTTACACTTCTCATGGAAGAGTTTCTAGTAGGAGGGGGTGGTGGTGGGCCACCAGTGGGCACAGGGGGAAGAGGACCCAGAGCTCCATTTACTCGTAGTTGAGGTGGAGTGGGTGCAGGACTTACTCTATGGCGAGGAGGTGGTGGGGCTGATGTGGGGGGTGGGGGAGGAGGCACTGCTGGAGGTGCCTTATTTGGTGGCGGAGGTGGCCTTGCAGAGGGTGGTCTCAAGGGTGACATGCGAACTCGAGTTACCCCGTTCTGAAAATAAAAGTTGAAAAAGAGCTTTAAAGTGAATTCTAGGATAAAATTCAAGAGATTTGGATGTAACGTTTCTTACTGCAATCATTCTTGGTGGTGGAGGAGGTTGGCCCGAGGCGTTCATTGCGGCAAACTCCCTTCCGGCTGACCTTCCCATTGTTCTGTACTCAATACTGGCCGAATTGGGTGTACCAGGAGATGCTGTCCGGGGCATTCTCATACTCTGAGCTCTATTTACACTGGTTCCTCCAGCGGATGGAGGTGTAGATGGAACCGGAGCTTCGCTGCTTCCAGAGTCAACCACATCCCCTGCTGGAAGAGGAGGCGGAGGAGGAATGTACAGACTAGGCAGCTTGGGTGGAGGATTCGGTTTCGAGGAACTTTTAACTCCACCGTTAATTCCCGGAGGTTTTGGAGCCACAGAAGGCTTTCCATAGTTTAGGGGCTTGCGCTCTGTAACCGTCACTTGCTCTTGAGATTTTCCTGATCCCAGTGACGGTTTCAAATTTGACGGAGGGGGAGGGGGTGGCGGAGCTTTATTTGATAGCGACATGTGAATACTTCCTGGACTACTGCTTCCGCTTAAATTCAACGAATTCGTACTACTGCTATACGAGTTAATACTATTCGATTCTTGATGATGATGATGATGACTGCTATTATGATGATGATTTGCACCTGGCGACTCAGTTCTGTTTAGGGCTGTGGAAGAGTTTGAAAAGGCTTTGCCTCGTGTTCCGGAACTTCCCACAGGTTTCAGTTTTGGCATTCCCCCTGCAAACAAATCGCCTAGGCCGAGTGGTCCACCAGGCACTGGAGGTCTGGCTGCTCCACCGGTCCGACCACCACCAGAACTTGCACTGGAATTGCCTCCGGATGCTGGTGATCGTCCATTGTTTTTAGCTCCTGCAAAACAGAAAATATTTGTGGTCAAGTTATGAATAACTATTTATTCATACTGCTTGGTTCTATACCTTCCGCTGTACTTTCACCACTTAAACTGGACCTAATGGACCTACTATCCACGTCGCAATCATACCACTCAATTTCCTCTTCGGTATAATACCGAAAGCTGATTAACTTCACCGTAGCCATTTTCTAGCCTGCTACCGACCTTCGACAGAATTGGCGGTTAAAATAATAAACAGTGCTACCAATTAGCCCATTGTAAAAAAGCTATTAAAATCTTTAATATTTTTTTCTCCGTCTAGTCTAGCTTAATACCTACACTGTTCAGAATCGAAAGATTGAGTGCACTGTGCATTGAAAATAGTATGTAGGTAAGTATCACGCTGTTCCAAGGAGGTGGATTCCTCCTCTCGAGGAATCAGGCCAACATACAGTGTCGTTTCAAAAGCAAAGTCTTCAATTTTTGCAGATGCTGCACACATGAGTACATCCGTTTTTTTACAAGAGGATTGCACAGTTTTTGCCATTGCAAGATTGCCGATATGATAAAATGCATAGTTTCATATTAGTGGATAGATGTACAAATGTACAAGTGGCCAAAATAAGCAACTTTGCATGGCAGCCTTGAAAAAGGATATCACATTTTGAAAAGCCATTGGATCATTTCCAAACAACTAATTTGCACTAGAGTGCACAAGTCTATGAAAAAAATGGCTCATTCATAAAGAAGCTTTAAAGCGTTCTATGAACTTGGATGAACAAAGACTTTATGGAAACGTGCATGCATACGAATTTATTGTGAAAGCGGTCATGCCTTTTTAAATGCAACTAGCGACGCTATCAACGTGTCAACTTATCTAAATACCAAGCCTATTGAGAATTATACAGCATTTTATTAAGTAAAAGTTGGCAAAGTGCAATGTGACGATGCGATGATTATCTATTTAATCTCGAGTTGAAGTCATTTTTTATTGTAAACTTACCACCAGCAGCGACAAGAGGTGAACTTCTATCGTTCACTACAGTAGTCTTTTTCAACTTGGTCCCTTGACGAATTGACTGTAGGAGTAGGTTCCTCCCTTGTGGATCCACCGCTCCCCCTGCCGACGGTTTCAGTTCAAAGGCGGGTGGTGCCGGAGGAGGAGGCGGTCCTGGAGGTGGTGGAGGTATCGGCATTTTGTGGAAGTTATCACAGTCAAGTAGATTGCACGATTAAAACAAGCACAAAAAGTGTGCAAAAATATTCTTTTTTTGGACTTTCTTCAAAACAGTTTATTTTAAAAAATGGTCAAGTTGTTCGGTCCTTCTTAAGACATCCTTGGTGGTCGCTGACAGGGTTTCAAGATTATTGTTCCTGACTGTAAGTCTAGGCAGCATTCACCACGAAGTCCAATTTCCGGAGAGTTTCTATCGGGCCGTTTGAAACGGTTAGGTTTCATTGTTCCAGTAAGCATTTAAATACAACGGCCACTAGCAATCACTCTGTAATATTTTCACTGATTTTACTAGCAAAGCTTCGAGTTAAATGCTGAGTTGGATAAGTTTGCCATAATAATTCACTATTCATATAACCACTATTCTTATACAGGCAGGAAATTACATAGCATTTTCATTCCTTTTTGGTTGAGCGGTTGTAACACAAGCAATTATACAAGTCTTTTAAAATTCTGTTATATCCGGGTGCTTTCACTACAGACGTTTCCGACGAAGAACAAAGGACACTGCAAAAAATAAGAATTATAAAAAAATCATAGAAGCAAATAAAAATGTCGTAAAAATTCCTTTAAGTGAGCCGTCAAGCAGTTAATTGTCAAATGAGCTACTTTTTGGGAATATTTTGAAATAAAGTTATACATGCAAAGCAGCAGTAACTTTTAGATGAGTCATTGGAGTGTAAACCACAGTGAAATTAATTAGTGTAAAGGGTGGATGAGTAATGTGTTTTCGGTTATGGCTTTTCCATGAAATGTTAGTAACCATAAACCATGCACATTTCCGTCTTTCTAAGGTTTCCTCCTCCTTCCATACTCCAAAGACGTCACGTATGTAAATCTTTGCACATTTTTACTGTGTTTGCACATTACTGAGTCAGTATTTGCTCTAGCTGGTAAATAATAGAAGTCGCACTAATGACAAAGCCACTCTAAGAAAGGCGTAAGAAGCCAAAAACTTTCACCTTGTAAAATAAGCTCATGCTTGCTTGGCTTTACCGATTGACTATTGACTATAGTGGAAGCACTATTATAAGCACGTAACAGAAAAATTGCTAACAAAATAGTGGGGAAATATGACAAATGTCCTATTACTATAATTTCATGCCCGTCAAAAGCTATACGTTGCCACTAGGGAATGCAGCGGGCAAATGGAAAATGACAAGATTTCATAGATGTTCTATGATAGAACCATATTTTAGCAGATGTGGATTTTGTCTCCCGCAAACTCTTTGGGCCTTTGATAGTAGAGAAGATTTGTCACTTGCGTGCATGTTGTCAAGAAATGTCAACTTCGTTCTCATCCTTCTCATATAACTTGCTCGTTTTTTTGTTCATTTTTTATGTCTGCACAGTTGGTGGAAGCATAATGGAAAGTGTGTTACAGGCAGATTGCTACACATTGACTGAGACCTCCACAAAGGCTTGAGGAGGTAATACTGGATGTCATATTTTAAGAAAAATTAATACTTACAACTAGAATATTTGGTAATAATAGCTTGCTGTAGTAGTAGATCATTAGAAATTATGTCGCGTGTGAAGGGAAAGCGTGCAAGTAATTAAAGTGTGTTTTGTAATTGTTCCCATTGTCAAGAATAATTGTCCATACGAAACCAACACGCAACGCAATGCTTTCTATCAGTAAATTATAAATATTTATTAAAACAAAGGAACTATAATTATAATTAGGTATATAGTAAGTTCACTTACCATGCTAATCTGGAGAGAAATGCTTCAGTTTTCAGCGTATTCACAAAACCGTGCTTAGCAAACCTTCTCTGAGTACAACATGTGCAGGCAAACTAGCATCCGTGTTCCATTTTCTTGGAAAAGCTGAGATTTTGAGCAAGCACACTCACAACTCAGCACCAAATGTTTCCACTTTCCAGGCTGCTTCTCAAAATGAGACAACGGGACTGGTGTGGTGGTAATTAAAAAATCTTTTCCTAGATTATTTTTAGGCTGCTCTGCTTTCTCGCTGCACCACACTGACAAAAAAATCCTCTGTCTACTTCAGCCTAAACTGATAACACTGTTGATAAAAAAAGAAGGGAATATTGAATCCGTTGTATCCATTGTAAGTTGCGTTGCGTCATCCCTACTTCCAACCACACACATTACTAATGTCAGGCTTTTTTACATAACACACAATGCAATTAAATTCATCAACGCACTCTTCTTGTTTTCTGGTCCACTTATCATTGAACATACATTTTTGACTTGTTCTTCATTCTCTCTGAGTCAAAGTCAAACCACCAACACAATAATTTTTTATCCTTTTTATGTACATAAATGGCACACCCACTGACATCAGAGAGTTTTGGTTGCTCTCTATAAGACCAGGCGACACGATGTGAAGACTAAAGACCAACGCAAGCATTGATATCATCAATTTCACTGGTTTTTTATGGACATACTCTTGAAACAAGCTGACAAGTGATTCGCAGAGGAATAGTAATCAGCATAAGCCTTTTGTATATTTTTATGGATGATTATTGCGCGATGAATGACACCACACTAGTCCAGCAGTACTCTTCTGGTCAAGTCAAGTGGTCAGTCTTGCATTTGGGGTTTTGTGGTGTTTTGTAAGCCATATAGGTTGATGATGATGGTAAGAAAGCAAGGCGAACTTATTAGTTGGCTGGAAAGGATGCTCTGATTTGATTTGATATGTAGCAAAGGAAAACATTATTGGTCATTGGGACTAATGATTTGTGTGAGGTCCACATTTTATTACGCTGCACTTGCTTAATAATTGCTTGTTGTGGAAATTTATTGGTTTTGTTCCAATATTTTTCCCTTTTGGCTTGTTGGGTTTAGTGATATTGCTTATCAGAATGTGTAATGAGTAATCGCTCCACTTTCACCCTTTCAAGATGATAAACAAGCCAGTGATGATTTATTAGAGACAGACGCACAAAATCTGTGTTCTGCTGAAGGACGTCACAAAAACAGTGATATTTTGAGTCACTTTTTGAACGGAGCACTGGAACAATATTGTTCTGATCTCTAGTTCAGTTTGATGAGTAATGGTAAATTAGTGAAGACGCACAAAGTCTCGTTCTCTCGGATCTGCAGCACTAATTTTGAGTTTTTGAGTACGGACATAAGCTTGGTATCTGGAAAATTAGTAAAAAATATTTACATAGTTAAGAGATATGTTGAATAGCTGGACATGCTGCGAACATGTTTTGTTAGAAAGGCTTTTAAAAGACTAATTGATTTATGGCTCGTCATTTAAACTTTGTTGATGAGTGCTAATTTGAAGAGGCATACTATTGTTGTTAATGATTAATCAATGACCATGATCTGGTAAAGCTTTTATATATCTCTTAACTATCCTGACTCATTTCACCAGTTAGCTCGACAAAACAAGAAAAGAAATATTTTGTACTTTACTGCTAGCTTACCCGATTTTTCTTATTTAGCAAAATTAGTAACTAATTAGTTAATAAACTCTCTAAATTATGCGTATACACTACCCTTTTCCTACACACAATGTATCCCTTTCCTGTGCTAATGCAGTATACATTCATTTTCATTCATTTTTCTTTTACATATTTTCATTTTACTACTAGCTGACTTGTCTGAGTAATACCACTGAACATTATCAGGCTATCTTTTCAGTCTCTTTTAACAGCTTCAAAACATGATCACAATATTAATGAGAGCTTTGTCACGATGCTGTTGGCGATGATGAGACATTCACACTCACACTCTCCTGCCATGCGCCTTCTCTTGGTCATCATTCTTATCCTGCTACCTTGTTTCCTTTTAATTTTATTTAATGTATGCATTTACGCTGCAAGTTAAGCTTTTAAAGACAAGTATACACTAATCACTAATATCTAATACTGAATACTAGATGACATTCCACGCTGCACCGCACCTATATTACATAGTGTAACTCAACAGTAGTAAAGAACTTAATGGCTCTGGTGGTAATTAAGCAGAAACCGTGCACAGTGCACCTTACTAGTAGAGAAAAATGGTGCCACAATGTTGAACATTTCAGGTTAACTTTTCTCACTTACCTGTTTCAAGTTTACTGCTTAAATGTGGGATTCAGTATTCAGACTGTATAATATCCTGGTTTAGAGACTCTGTCTAGTCCGCTCACTCTGTAAACCTGCTGTTGTCATTTTACGTGACTTAACGTAACATTATGATCATTTTCTCGTCTTTCATTGACGATGTACAGGTAGTTTGATATTCATGATATGAATATGATATTCTTTAGTGTAGTATTGCGGCACAGCACTGCAAATAATGGTAAATTATTACCAGCAGCAAACTCCACTACTGCAGCAGGATAGCAGTATTCTGTTGATGCAACTGCACACACCTAAAAAGCAGTTTTTTTTCTTCAACTTACAATTTTAAACCGCAGCAGTATTAAAACAGAAGGAAAAAATCGGACACAGAGTTTTCTGTACTTTTTGCTATGTACTACTACGCATTCTCATTCAAATTGAAAGTAGACGGTGCTGATGAGGATGATGCTGCATTCATGTAATTTTTACAAAGGGCTCGGCTCGTTCTCTTTGAATTCACCTGAACCTGAGACGATTTTATATGTACACAGGTACAGGTCTGTAACAACACAACAATGTGAAATGTAGCAATTATTGCGAAAGATGTGTGTGTTTGCTACAAAAATGGTAATAGTAAAAGGATGGCCGTGACGAGTATGATTATGATGACGGTGGTAAATGGTAAAGTTGTAGGATGATCATGATCACTGGCCAACCACCTGACCGTCGCGTCAAAACCAAGATAAGAGAGAGATAGGCAAGTGCGAAAAGGAATGGGACGAATAATGCAAAGCTTGTGTACAAGCTGCTATGATGAACAAGGCTACCCAGTTTATTATAAAACTGTGCAATACCAAAACTCAAAAAGGTAAAAACTTGTGTGTATTGTAGGTAGCTTTGCAGTTTGCGGATAACTTGCTGCTGCTACTAAAAATGAGAAGAATGGGTAACCTGCATGTCAGAGGGCTCTAGCTACATTGTATTCTCACTTCAAACCCTTTCGTGTAGGGAAAAATGTGTGCGTGTGGCAGCATAATATACTTACAGAATTTATAATGATAGTAAGAGATAGTTATAACGATATAAGAATGAATGGATGGGAAAATATATAATATCTGTTATGAGATACAGGAGAATAGACCACGTAAGCAGAATGCATATATTTTAAAGCAACAAAGACCAGGAATATGTAAGGAAGGCTTACTTGAAGAAAAACTAAAAAGGATGCATTTTCCTTTTCGGGAATACGTACAAAGCCAATAGCAAAATGCGCTCCCAGTTACCTGGCCATGATCATTGATCATGCAAAAGCTACAATAATGGAACATGCAATTGTATCCGCGTCTTTTTTTCCAGTTTTAACTCCCATTTGGCTTAGAATTTAAGCTCAGCGTACGATACCGGGCACGAGTTTTAATGATTCACCAGACAATAATAGCATTCGGCCCAAATACCTTAAAGAGAAGCGTGTGAAGACGCACGTTTCACCTAACGCCATTTGTCAATCACTTTTTCAAGTTTAATCATGACAATGCCAAAACGTGAGGGAAAAAGTAATCTCTTTTATTGTAAAAAGTCATAATTATAAATCAAAAACGTTTTAGCTTTTTGTTTTATGAATGAGTACACTTTCTAAAGTACGTAGGTATTTCTTAATTTTTAAAAAGCATAATTTTAATAGTTCAGAAAAACGATATTTTAAAATTAAATTGTTTTTCTTATAAATGTCATTGAACATGCTTTCACTGTTCCCTTCCGCCTCCTAATAACCAAATACAATGACAATGCTATTTTCGAATCGACTGATGATGTGACGACTGCATGCTTGTGCTGCTCCAGTTTCTTAATGGCAACAAGGAAGCGTGACAAAAAGTGCCCGATCTTTTTGTTTATTCATAAAAATCGACATTGACAATGAAGAATGAAACCCTTATCGAAAATCAGAGCCACGGTTAAACTGACTACATCTATTCAGAGTCATTACCTACCACAAGGCGTGGTATCAAAAGTTGATACTTTGTATTTTAATCGTTATCCCTATTCAAATATATGCTTATTATCAAAAGCTCATCATTAATAATTTTCTATTTTAACTACCTAATCATTTCAATTTGATATAAAAACTTGGAAGATTTTTCGATTTTGAATCAGTCTGGTATTAGTTTAATTGGTGAGCATTCAAGATACAATTAATTTTGAATGCATTCGCTCCAAAGAAATTTCGGTTTTTACATCTTTGCAAGGTTGTAAATTGTGCAATTACAACATGCAACTCAGTTGTGTGCTTTTTGCAGGACTTTTATGCGGATTTCTGTCTACTGTTATAGGATCCTACGATGGAGGCTACGCGTCTATTCATGGTAAGCTTTTAAAATACCCGTTTCACAATGCCCCTAAACATTATTTAGTTTTATATCGTGGGGGTGGATTTTGTTTGTCGTTTTCACTTTTAAAGACCTTGAACCGTCTTATCACGCCTCACCAATAGTAAACCCACCACATCATCATCATGGACATTCTGCCGGTTCGTATTATCATTACCACGTGCCAGTTGTAGGACAACAGCAGCACTACCAACCTAGCCACCATCATCATGATGAGTCGTATTTATGGCCGTTATTGCTGCTGTTAGCACTGCCATTGTTGTTTCTTCCTCTGTTACCTTTACTTTTGCTACCACTTGGAATTTCACTCTTGGCTTTGTTAGCTCCAGGAGGTAATAATGGATTATTCGATTTTTATTAACAAGTTTTTCACATAATTTTACATAAATTCTCCTTTCCGTTTGCTAGGTATGATGATGATGATGATGATGATGATGATGATGGAGGGGGAAATGATGAGAAGAACTGATCATACCCATACCGTTTCCGGGAGAGCTTTCGGGGAAATGCGAGCATTTAGTCAAGTGGTTTTGGTGGACATGACATCTTTGCTATCCAAATATGCAAGGTGAGCAGATTAGCCGAAAACATATAAACTTGTAAATGTAAATTGGTTCACACAAGTAATTTTTGGTTTCAGATCCCTTGATCTTGACCAGTGTCCCCAACGCATTGCTTGTGAAATGGGAGCAACTATTTTTCCAGAAAATAATACAACGGAAACTGCAAGTAGCGCAAAAGCATTCAGTAGCTTTCTTATGGAGAAATACCTTCCGAAGGGAAAAGTCAGGAAAATGGTTAAACATTATGAAAAGGCATTTTGGACGGGTTCACGCAGTTTGAATTCTTGTAAAGCTTTTAATTGCCAACCTACTTTTAAGATAAAGGATTTCCATCAGAACCGGTCTACATTTGAAGCCAAATCCGGGACTCATAATAAGTTCGTAAATTACATTTATCCTCATTCTAGCTCTAAAGTCAATGCAAAGAAAGTTTACCACAACACGACATACTTGTCTGATGTCGGAAGTCTTCGGTAGTTCGATCTCTTATTATGCAAGACAAGTATTTATATTTAAAATGACAGACTAAAAATACTGACTGACTGACTTTACATACTTTACTGGACATATTTAACTGACTTTTAAATACTTTGACAAAAATACGACGACTACAGTCTTTCTTAAACCTTCTTGTATATGGATTTTTCTGTTTTATTTTAAGTATCTTATTTGTACTGAGCTATATTCAATATTATACGCTACACAAATTGTTGGGCTTAGAATGTTTTGGTGTATGCATTGAGTTTGAAACGAAACAAGCTTTTTGTACAATATGCAATGCAAAAAGGAAGAGTGCACACAAGACAAGCTTAATAAAGTACGACTTCATTACAATTTTCTCTAAAAATCATATAATTTATATTTTTAACAAAGGATTTTTTTTCTTTATACAAATGATGACATCGGAAGTAAAACTGTTTTCTTAGTTAAAACACACATGCGATTTATCTAAATTGCAAAACTAGAGTACATTTCCCTAATCCTAAAACATTGAATCCATATATCTCTAATTTTCCCTATCCCTAAAACCTAAAAGTTTACTTTTTTTGTATAAGCCAATATTATGTTCAATCACTTTCATTGCCGTCGCCAGAACCGTCGTTTTTACTACTGTTACTGTTTCCACTGTCACAAGCAGGACTTTTCCGGTCTCCTTCATTCTCTAGTCGCGCAGCATCCAATTCATTTTCCGCATCTTGATCTTCCTCCTCGTCCCCATCCTCTTGACTGTGAGGTGTGATTCGTAGTGCAGACCCACTTTCCTCTCGGTTGCTTTTGGTAGCTGGCTTTCCATCCACTGGATCAATGTCCTCTTCCTCGTCATCATCATCTTCGTCAACAATGACAATGGGCTCTTCTTCTACCACAATCCCGACTCTTACTCCCAGTTCCCCTGAGGCTTCAGCGTTACCTGCATCATCCTCTAGTGAGCTGGGCGGAAAAGCTGGAGGGAAAAATGCATCCGCATCTGGATTTAACAAACTTGACGAATCTAAAATTTTCAAGGAAATAGCTCCACTTTCACAAAACAGCAACTTTCTATCTTATTGTAATCGAGCACATGAAAGTCGTACCAAATAAAACACAATCTTCTCCAGCGGCTGCACTGGAACCCACACTTTGATGGCTTTGATGATGGGTAGGTGTGGAGTGGTGATGTGGCATGCTACCAGTGTTAATCATTGGATGCCCAGCAACTGCAAACTGACCTGGATTTTGGTGAAAGTGATGGGGGTACTGAGACGGATGTGAAAATGCCTGAGGATGCTGCTGCTGTGGTGGTGGTTGGAAGATCAAAGGCGCTGCTCCCGAAGGTTGCAGAAATGGGGTAGGAATCCCACACGCAAAGTTGTATGGTAGGCCAGGGGTGAGCACTCCAGAACCAATGATTTGGGTGTAGACCACAGGCGAAATCACACCTGAACCAATAATTGACACAATTAACAATGATGACAACTTAGCAGCAACAATGCACAATCAGGAATGTACTTACTGGATGGATTAACACCGTAAGGAATGTGACACAATGCCAAACTACCAAGCATGGGCTGTGAGTTGGGATGATAACCGTAGAATCCCACTGTGGCCGGAGGACCTGGTGGAGGAACTGAGGTCATTCCTGGGGGAAACTGAGAAATCACTGCTGCTGCGGTAGGACCATTTGGCTGCTGCTGATACTGACTACCTCCATTTCCATTACTGTTTGGCGTAGCACTATAAGTGTGCTCCGGAGTTGATGATGGTGGTGGAACCACAACAATTTCAGTTGGAACGGTAGATCCATTAGCCAAAGATTGATGATTGCTGGAAGAAGCGCTACCATTTCCTGTTGCATACCCACTTGCATGAGAATTCTGTCCACTGACAGCTACAGGACAAGTGTCAGAATGTTGCTGTTGTGGAGTTGGTGCATTGTTCCGGTGATGATGGTTGTTGTAGTGGCTGTTATGATGATAATGCTGTCTTTCATCACCACCTCCACTGCCTCGCGACCGGTATTCTTGATGGCGACCACCGGAAGATTCATAATCCTGCTTTTGCTGATGGTACTGATGATGATTATGCTGCTGTTGGTGGTAATGATGTTGCTGTTGCACATTCGAATGGTTCATTGAACCCTGCTGACCTTGATGTTGGTGGCTGCCCGAGCGACTACTCGTGTGAGAATCGGTTGGCGACTGAGAATGCGGCTGCTGCTGAGCTTGACTGTCATAATCACGATGATAGTGGTAATTCGAGTTGCCATTGTGAGGTCCATCTCCATTACCCCCGCCACGATAATTTCTCTGGTAGCTGGAGCCTTGATAACGCCCACCACTTCCATCTCCTCCTCGAGGTCCCGTGTTGGCGTAATAGTTTCCACTAAAGTTTTTACCCCGACGTCTGCGATCTGGAAGGGATGAGCTGGGTCCAACCACTGAAGTGTAGCGAGGAATTGGCTCCCCAGAACCACCACCGTTGCCAGTGCTCATGGACATTTTGGTTCAACGAGACAGTTAATAACAGCTAAAAAAATATTTTTTAATGGAAGCACCACTTTTTTTTACAGAACAGCAGACTTAATTAATTAGGATTGTAATTAGGGCTATCAGCATGCCCCACCGACAGCAAAACTTTCCAAAGCGAGAATATTCGCAGACAGCAATGAATAGAAAGGACCTTGACCTTGTCAAAAATGCATTTACTTTTTGTCCATTGTTCGGATAAACAATGGGCGACATAAAAAGGTGTACGTGCTATTGCATAGCAACTGCGTGCTTTTGCGGCGAGTTGACACTGCGCGCGGGTCACTGATGAATGCACTCTATTTCAAAAAGCCGTTTGACCTGTCACCTGTTTGCGCTTTGATTTTTATGCTAGCCATGATTGAAAACGGCATTTCACGTGTCATGTCATCTCATTGTTGAATTTTTAACGGTATTTTTAATTGCTACCATGTTTAACTGTAATTCACGTTACGATACGTACTATCCCCAGAACTGGCAGAAGACCAAGTACCCTGTGCTCTCGCTTTGTAACCCTCTACATTGTCGTGATGATGGTAAGGAGGAAGAAAATAAGAGATTTCAAGAACTTCGCTTGAGCCTCCGAGGAAAAGGTAGGATCCGAAGGACAACCGTTTCTCCACGACCAACACAAGCATTCATGGATATGCAGGAATCCCACGTAGTGATTCCAGGTCGGGGTAGATCGAGATCTAGGGGAATGAGGCGTGCAATTAATTGTCCCAGTTCCGATTATCATCTACACAACCCGGAAATGTATGTGGCATCAACTTGTACTGGCCGGGGTAGATCTTCTTTCGAACCTCAAGATATTGACTGTGCTTCAGAGACAATGGAAGTCGAACCTGTAATATCGGGAGATAGTACCTTTTCCAATGGCGAGGAAACATCGGCGTTGAGTTCAGAAAACAAGGAGCAGAAGCTGTTGGAGAGCATGGTCTCTGATGATTGGAACAACGAAGAGAAAGAAAACTACTCTGACTTCAGGGAACGCAAAAGTAGATTCGGGGAAATTAACAAGGCCCTCCGATACTTTGGGTTTCAGTAGTTGGGAAAAACAAATTAGAAATACACAGATTAAATATCGTGATAATTTTCTTTTATTTCTCTTTTAATAAATGTATCAGTTATCTACAAACTGCAGATTCATTTCTAATGACTCGTTATCACTCCAGCATTTTTACTTTTCGTTTTACAATTTAGTTGACAAGCATGCCTTTGCCTACTTCATCAGCTTTTTCTTGACCCACCAAATAAGCTACCAAAGCCAAAGAGAATTCTATTGCTGTTCCAGGTCCACGGCTTGTAATTAGATTACCTATAAATCGACACCATAATTACTTTCAGATAGGCAAAATCGAAAAATGTAGGAGAAAATGGGCAATTACCGTCGACCACGACACGATCCTCTTTGTAGTTGTATTTTCCTCCCTCCACCATCTTGTCTTTCATTGCAGGGTACGAAGTTACTGAGCGACCTAGGCAAATGCCATGCTTGTGGAGTGCAGTTGGTGCGGCACAAATGGCTGCGACTAACCGGCCAGCTTTCTCCTGATCTTGCAAAAGTTGGCCAACTTCGTTGGACTGCATGTCAAGTATATTTTGCAACATTTAGTACTAAAGTATAGTTTCTAAAAATGCAATAATTTTAAAGTGAATTTAGGCCTAACCTCTGCAAACGCATTAGATCCTTTAAGACCACCCGGCAAAATGACCGCATCGTATGGTCCAGTTGCAATTGCAGTTTTTAAATCTTGTTCAGCCTTTACCACCACATTTCGGGACATGAGTGTGTCTCCAGCACCTTCTAGACCTGCAACGGTCACTTCGACCTAAAGTAACATTTAAGACAGCCCAGCATAAAAGCTATCCATCGTTTTTTAAAAATTTCTTTGCCTAATGTCAATAGTTTAACTTGAGCACTTACACCTGCCCTTCGCAGAGTGTCAATTGTTGCCACCGCCTCAATCTCCTCCGACCCATTGGCAATAATAACCAGAGCCCTTTTACTCATGTTTGCAACTTGACTTTGGTGAAACAATCGGTTTTGTGTCAAATTAATAAAGTTACTTCCGTTATACGATCTTAAAGCAGCTTGAATATTATTGGATTTTCTCCAGTGACCGGGTAAAGTAACACAGAACCTTTTTTGAATAGGACATAGATTTGTCAAGGACAGGCGAATGAACGACACGTTCATTTCCAAAAAAACTTGCTTTCTACAACATTCTCAAGAAGACTCATGGGCATCAATAATTTTTTTATCCTTAGCATGTACATGTAGTAATGGAAATAGAACGGCTGTGGTCGGCATTTCTTCAGCTGGTGGGATCGGGATCATGATATGATGACGGTGTATTGCTTGCTAGTACGCAAATAGACCATAGTCACCCGCTATCCCAGTTTGACAGAAGAGACAAGACAGGGAGTACATGTGCTACTAGTTGACTTGCACAAGTTCTTAAAAATAATTGAAGGAACTTGAGCATAAAAAGTGCAGCAACAAGTGAAAGGTAAGCTTATCTGATGAAAGAGCCAAATTGGTCATTATTTGGACACTTACTTTTGGTATGTGGTATGCTGGAGACAAAACATCGCGTGATGCATAATCCTTGAGAATACTTTTTAAACAATCAACTGCGTTTTCCTATGACCTTGATTTTCTTTTTTGTGAGCTTCAAGTAGCAATTTAACGAAGCTTAAAAGCAAAACACATTTTCCCATCTTCTTTTCTGTTAGCAGGCCTCTTACAATGAAGCTGGGCATTTTTGTGAAAAATTTTGAACGTACCACAACCACACAGTCCAATGTGCAATGTCCAGCAAGACATTTCTTCCTTGACAGGAGAATAAAAATCGATGAAAAATCGGTGGTGCAAACATGATAATGTGACTTGGCAAATAATGCAACACTACTTATCTGTTTGCTACCGCATCAGTTTCAGTTATTACTTCAAAAAGTGTCAAGATAAATGTACGAATACACGGAGCTTTTGATAAGTTTACTTTATTTTCGTTTCATTTGTTTTTACGTTTTCATCAGCGTAAGGTAGAGTCAGGCTAAAAGTTATTGGATTTACGGTTTCAAATGAGTTTGTTACCTTCTAGACAATCTGGGGGATTCACTGGGGCTATTGCGGCAGCCTTATCCGATATATATTTGTATACAAGAGAGCTATTACCTGCAGCGTTTTTCGGAACACCCAGCAAACCGTTCAACATGCCTTTGAATTTGGAGAAAATTGGGAAGAATACGGTGAAGAAAGTGCCCTCCATGGAGGAAGTGACGTTGGAGTCGCTGTGGCAAGATCAAACCGTGGTCATAACATTCCTTCGACGATTTGGATGATTGTTCTGTAGGCAGGGAGCGAAAGAGCTATCAACGCTTACCTCTCTGCTTGCGTCTCATGGCGTGAAGAACATTGCCGTGGGTCTGGAAGACTTTGGCTTGGATGACTTTGTCAAGGGGGAATTTTTCAATGGGGACTTGTACGTGGACATTGACAAAAAAACGTACAAAGATATTGGGTACAAGCGCTATAGTACGATTGGGGTACTCATGTCCTTGTTCAACAAGAAAGCAAGGGAAAGAATTGCTCGGGTATGACTTTGCCTTTTTAATAATCAGTTCAAAAACCCAAAGAGTATATATGCAACCATTCTCTTTGTCAAAAATCAATAACTATTCTAACAATTAAGCTAAAAGATGCATGTTTGGATTGAGTACAGAATCGAAAAGAAAATCTTGCAAGCGACTTGAAAGGAGATGGACTTCAAAACGGTGGCACCGTAATTATCACCAAGGGTGGGGCCGAAGTTCTTCTCGATTACCGGCAAGATAACCCTGCTGATCACGTTGAGATGTCGGACATTCTGCGCGTTCTCAATATTCCAAGCCCGGAGGATTCTGAATCAGGTGGAGGGGGATGTGATAGTCTACAAGATATTTAAACAGTAGCAAAATTGCCCAAAAAAACTACAAAAATTGGACTTTATAATATTAATAATCAAGTGCTCACTTAATCCAAATCATTACCCTATATATTTCTGATATAATAATAATACTGTTCTATTCAGAATGCAATATTATGCAATGAATGTTTATCTTGGGATTGATAAGAATGACCTAATTGCTAAAAGTGACGTTTACTGATGACTCCGTATGAGTAAAATGGTTTTACCGAGCTCATTGTGGATGATTACCTTTTGTAAGCCTAACTTTTATATCAATGGGTCAAAATTGTCTTTCTATTTATGAACATTGTTGCAATTCCATTTTCTCACACATTGTTATGTACTACACAATTTAAATAATTAATACTATTGTTGATTTCTTGTTGATGCTAAATTGTTGCAATTGAATAAAACGTAACACAGAAGATATATCTAAATTGTGTTTCCAATTAACAGTTTTATTCAGGAGCCACTATAAAATCACTTGGAGTTTCTTCATCGCCTTTCTTAGCTTGCCCCAACAGTTCTTCTGTGAGTTTATAAAGTTTTGTCATTTCTTCCGAGTTGTCCATTTCACTTAAAAGATTTTCACCCTTGCTAAATATTTTCATAAATCTGTACATTTCTCCATTTCCTACATCATCCCTTCCTCCCAGCGATTGGGACAATGATAAATAGCAAACTGTTTCAGAACCCTAGTAAGAATTTTGTATTATCCATCTTTCTAAATGGCACATAGCACATCAACTACTTTTTGAATAATTTAATTTTGAACCTGGTGAACTGATATTCCTGCTGCACAAAGTTGCATCCTTGTTTGAAACCGTCGCCAGCATCCCGTGTCATTTCTAAACAGCGGAGTTTTTACTAATCCCGGGCACATTAAATAAAATTTAACTTGTTTCCACCCTTCATCCTCTTTACGAAGATCCCTGACCAATTGTCTAATGCACATGGCAATAGCCAATTTTGAAATGTTGTATTGCTCTCTATACCCATCTCCCGACTTGACTCGTTTTGCCATCATGAAGTCATCAAAGTCCAGCTTGGCAATGATCAAGTTGGAGGAGGCGAGTGTTACTACCCTTTCAAGTTGGAAATATAAAATTAATCAAATATGTTGTGATTGTGTGCGCCAAAGTACAAAGTAGGTTAGCTACTTTACCGAGATGGCGCTCCTTTTCTCAGACTACTTAGAAGCAACTTTGTCAATAAAAATGTTCCTAAATGATTGACACCTATGTGCAACTCAAAAGAATCCTTTGTCAACTGCTGCTTCTTTTCAGTATTCATAACTCCAGCGTTATTTACCAACAGGTTTAAATGCGTGTAATGCGCTTCAAACTCCTTAACAAATGCATAAATGGAGCTAATTTCTCCAAGATCTAGTTTCTTGACAATTAGCACGCTTTCGGGTATCTTACGCTCGATATCCAATTTGGCTTCGACTCCTCTTTCCACATCCCGTACTGCCATGATCACAATCGCTTTTCGCTTTGCTAGTTGAAACGTCACTGCTTTTCCTATTCCACAGTTACTTCCGGTAACGATTACGATTTTACCACGCATATTTTCTTCGTCATCGCATACCTTGGTGGCGTTCTCAGGCCAAAAACAGTGACATATTTTATCGCATGTGTAGTTTACTGCGTAGGAAAACTTTGAAACTGGCATAGTTGAAGTGAGATTTGAAGTTTGAACAACATCCGAACAGCTAGAAGCTCCATGAATTAGTACAAGCGCATGACAAAGATTTTCAAGATAATCAAGTAGTCGAGTTTGAGATTGGAAGTACATGTAAAGGTCAAAACCATGGAACTGTTTATGTCAAAGCCTTCAAGTTTATGCGTTGATTAGGATAACGACGGGGTATCAAGAGATTCTCAAGTATCAAGTTTATTTGTGCAACCTTCAATTACCAAACAAATATTACGCTACCTAACTAAAATATACAGCTTAACAAAATTTAATACTGAAATAATGAGTCAAAATTAATCAAAATACAATCAATACTCAATAATATCATAAGGTTATTATGCTACGAACTTCGATCTATTTTACAATCCCACCAGTTCCTCCGACAATTTATACAATTTTTCTGTCGTTTCCAGCCCGGGGCTCACCAAATAATCCTTTAAAATCTTGTCCCCTTTCTGCCAAATCTTCTTAAAGCGATATATGTCTCCTTTCCCAGTCTCCAAAACAGATTTTGACACGGCACAATAAACAACCGTTTCACAACCTTGGTGCGTGGTCAATCCCACAGCGCCTAAAGATACTGCGTTTGATATTTTATTTAAAAAACCGGTTTCGTGTCGGAAAACGTCCGACTTGACATATCCTGGACAAAGTTGCAGCACTTTTATTTTGTCGTTGGGAATCAGATTTGGATCGTTGGCCAACTTGATCATGCAAATGGCATTGCAAAGCTTGGAAATGTTGTATTGTTCCTTTCCGGAATCTCCTGATCGGAATCCCTTTTCCATCATCAAGTCATCCATGAAGTTCAATGGCGCAATGGCCAGATTGGATGAAGCAACGCAAACAATGCGATTTGGTGATGTGCCTTTTCCAAGAAGAGGAAGCAAGAGACGGGTTAACAAAAATGGTCCCAAATGGTTTACACCAACGTGTTCCTCAAAGCCATCTTTGGTTTTTTGCACATCCGGATTTGTGTACATAAATCCGG
The DNA here is from genome assembly GCA_029691765.1 of Entomobrya proxima. Taxonomy (NCBI): domain Eukaryota; kingdom Metazoa; phylum Arthropoda; class Collembola; order Entomobryomorpha; family Entomobryidae; genus Entomobrya; species Entomobrya proxima. The sequence goes on from CM056168.1 coordinate 1,158,174, forward strand.
CGTTATTAACGAGAATGTCGAGATGGTCGTATTTCGACTGGAAGGCTGTAACGAACTCTCGAACGGATTGCAAATCGCCAAGGTCAAGTTTCATAAGTTCCTGTTCAGATTTTTTAACGTGTTAAAATTGTTCTCGATTTATTGGGATAACTTTCTGTGAAAAGTGTGAATTTGCTTACAACAGTAATTTCACGACCCTCAAGCGTCTTCTTAATGTCATTCAATGCGTCCTGACCCTTTTCCAAGTTTCTCACAGCCATGATCATAACTGCCCCACGTTTGGCAATTTGAAGGGCAGTCTGCTTTCCAATTCCTGTATTACTACCAGTCACAATCACAATTTTGCCATGAATGTCCTCCTCATCATCGCAAACCTTATCCGCAGACTCCTTCCAAAAGCAGTGTATGGTCATGTCGCCAATTATATCGGCGTTTTTGCAAGTTGCTGACATAGCCATGATTCTGTTTATTGTATTTATGATTGTGACTGTAATTACTTTGAAGTAGTAGATACCAGGTGCCGGGCAGAGACACAATTTTAATTATATTGTATGGAAGGCGAACCTACATACGTACGTTTTAAACATTGACTGCAGAATGAATACCTCTTAACTTTCTGGACACTTGCTGCTTTAGAAAAGTATGACCATGACTCAGGACGACTATGACGTTATAAAGTACCGCCGTCGTAGTAGCAGGTAGACATTGGTAACATTGAAGCAAACAATAGTGTGCACGGTGTGTAGCGCGATAGCGTCTCCTAATGACGATAAATATATGAAAACCTGGACGTTAGTGTGTTTGTGCTATGTATTGTAGAGCAATATAATAATGTAACGTAACGAATTACACGAGCACACACTCAAAGTCACAGGTAATAGTAATAGCGCAAACAAGATTCGCGATTCTCTCACGCGAATCAATATTTTGATCTTGCAGAGTTTTGATTTTAGACTCTTCTATGAAGAATAATGAAGCTATATAAGCAATTGAAACAAGTTTTTATGTTCAATTCACATTCACACGCTTTTTTTATGTTTTTGTTTTTGAGAAGAGGATCAGTAAGTTTAGACGAAATTTGTTGCGAAGTTGTTATTTTTGTAGGGAATATACCTAGTAGATCTGTATTGCTGTCTCTGCATTGTTTTGGCAAGAAATGGTGGCTAATCGTCCTTCACCATCCCACTATACCGCAGACGCCTTCCTCCTCACCACAATTTTTTTTCAAATTATGTTTCCTTCTTTGTTGAAAATATAGAGTGGATGATTCGTGAATTCTGTATCCAATTATTTATAAAGTATGTATTTTTGGAAAACTGACAAGGGCAAAAAACGATTAGAATAGAATATCCTAATTTATTTCACCTATCCAAAACTTTATACGGGAAGCAGTTGGACACGTGTTTCACAGGAAGTTTTTGTCAAATTGTAACATACTACCTTATCTGTTTTGCTTACGATAAACCCGTATCAGTAACAGCCCAAAGGTGGTAATAACCTGACATATACGAAACCCATGCGAAAAGTCCACGAAACTTTTCTCTCTCTAAAACTATTTACTTTGTTACAACAACAGCCCGGTAAACAAGGCTTGTGATCTTAAAAGGCCACACAAACTCCTGCAATTTTTATTACTATTTACTTACGTAGCTAGACAAGGCATCAGTTGTTCCTCCATCGTTTCAAGTTACCCTTTCCAAAGTTGAAGCTAAACAGAGAAAGCAGTCCTGTAGTTCTTTGTCCTTTTCTGTGTATATTTTTAGATCTTCAAAAACCATAATATACAGCTTCTTAAGCCGTACCGTGTTGTTCCATCATGTACTTATTGTCAGATTTTCAAAGTTTTGCATTACAAGTCTGAAAACATGTCTGGGGACTCCGGAATGTCCTGCTGTCATGTTTTTCGGAATGATGAATGAAGGGAAAACATGTAAGACAGCAGGAACCCTTCGCATAAACAATATTTCATCGCAAGAAATCGACTACGCATATTACATGACTGAGTAAAAGTAAAAACAGCAAGCCACAAGAACACCACTTGGGAGAAAGCTAAAAGTGAATTGCTAATAGCCAAAAGTAACGAGACAAAAATAAATGCAAGAAATACTTTCATTTTTTAAAGAAAAAGTTAGAAAATTAAACAAAGATTTTGCATTTGTTTGAACCTCGTTGGAAGAATTAACTGAGTAAGTAGCATTTAGTCGAGCGTTAGATACTTCAAAATACTGTGTTTTATAGGATTGCTCGTTAAATATCAGAAGGGCATAAACAATTTACTGAATATATATTTCTGATACAAAAATATTCCTTTTTACCTTATGAATCTTTTTTTTATCACCTATCTCTTTTCCTCCTTGAATGCTCGAGCATTCTGAACGTGGCCTGCATAACTTCTCATTTGCCAAGGTCAAGTTAAACCACAGGAAAGCAAGGCATGAAAACAAGCATACTTTCCTTTTGCAAAAAGAAGATAAAAAGCTGCTCTTGTGAATTGATTCATTATTTTGCAACAATGTACTCCGTCATCATAAAATATTCAGAAGAATGTACTCGCCTCCACACACACATAAACCTAGAGAGCGGTTTAGCTCGTCATTGTCAACATCATAATCATCACAATCTCATTCTGCTCTCGCAAGAGACATTATTCTATTCATCATCATCACTTTACTTTCTTCCTTTCACCACTTTTCTTGGTACAGTGACAACAGAAAACATAAAAAAATGTTTCAAAAAGTGCATTCATATTCAGTCTCGTACGTCGTCAGCCTGAAGCTCTGTCTTTTTACACGGTAATCAGTAGTAGGCTCAGGTGCATGCCAGAAAATGTGTTTGGAAGCTACATGTTAAGTTCCATACGTTCCAACTTTCTCCCTGGCGTCATCCCAAGCATGTGATTGCATTATCCTTATAATAATAGTAAAAAGGTTAGTAGCAAATAGTTGTCCATTCTGTGCACGAGTGTCTGGAAGACCTTCGCCTTCACAAACAAGTTTGTAAAAACTTGTGTTGGAATTTTGTAATAAAATAATAGTCTGGTGATGGTACATGGGTGCCAGTGCATAGTAAAAAAACAAAAAGGTTATGCCGCAATGAAATTATAAAATTGTAAAAATAAAGCTATAAGAATAAAGGTTCAATAGTTCGTGACTAAAATTAATTTCTTTTTATTAGAAAGATAATGAGGTAGTGAAAGCATGTGTTTGGCTTTCTCCGTCCTATTGATGCTGATGCTTTCACTTCTGGGCTTTCATTTAGTGTAGCTGATTGACTATTGACTGCTGGTGCTGCTGTTGCATTTCCTCCGCTCCACTGTAGTCATCATCCGAGTTGTAATCCGAAAAATATTTACTCTCGTCAAAAAGACTAACAAATTCCTCCTTTTTCTTAATCGCTTCTTCTTCCATCTCAATAGCTTCCCGCAGCTGTACGTTTTCTGCTTGAAGACTAAGTAGCTGTTGGTTATTTTAACAGCTTGTTTAGATAGAATCATGAAGAAAGAAAGTGGAAATTATCTACTAAATACGCTTGAGTTGATGCATACCCTAACGCGCAAACCTGCCACTTGATCCTGCATCCGTTTTACATCACTCTGTTCCGGGATACCGAGCCCCATCAATTTGGCTATGTATGCTAACGGATCATCCGGCTTCTTTGGCTCTTCGTATAACGCCACAATGGCACGAACCCAGGCCATTTTTATCCCGGAATTTTTCAAATAGTCGATAAAATCAGGAGCCTTTTGGTGCTCCATTTTGCTGGCGGAAATGGCTGCTGCGAGAAGCTCGAAAAAGTTGGTTGGTTTGGCAGTGGTAAATGCTGCTGCGAAGGTGCCCAATTTACCCCCACCGCCGCCGCCGCCACCACCGGCATCTCCTCCCAAATCTTTGACAATCTTTTATTTTAAACGAAAATGTTAATGCCTAAGCTATCATTTACTATTGTAAAATGAAAGAGTAGTGCTTCGGTGAAAGCTTGCAAACTCACTGATTTATGATGTCCATGACCGGATTCATCAACAATTGTTTTAGTACGGTCGCGGTCTGTGTTATGAGGTGACGGTCGGGCTGGTACACTCAATGCACTGTGGTGGGCTTTGTCTTTGTCCATTTTAAGCAACTTTGCTTTTTAATATCCCTTTGTTACAACTCAAAGCAAAATGGTTCGTTCAACAATATCTGCAGACCAGTCAGTGTTGTATTTTTCTTTGATTAATTTTTTGAAGTTTTCATTCAAAACTTTTGAAAAGATACTCCATCTGTCCTTCCAAATCAATTTTCATGGAACTGCATAATGATCTACAGAATAATAAACAAACGAAAAATTTATGGAAAAAGGTTGAGTCGCGGAGTTTCCTCTAGTAACTCTTCCGTGTTTGAATTAGGATTTGAATTCGTAAGGATAGAGGGAGTTAGGATTCGGGACATTGTAATCAAACCGCGATTTCTACAGAACGATTTTACGTGAAACCTTTATGAAAACTATCATGAATATAAAATTCCACCATCACAACATATTTTAGCTAGCGAGCCCATACATCATGAAAATTTTCCAAGTAAATATTCCATTCTTTGTAAACGCTCATGTACATAATACATATTATGTATTTATCATTTTTTACTCTTGTTCCTGTTCAATTCAATGATCATTGAACTAAACTCCAGTGCAAAATTATACCGTACAAAATTACATCTTTTAAATTTTAAATCATGGTTTACACTGGTGAACATTTTCAAAACACTGTTCACCCAATCATTCATTTTTAAATGTTTACTCAACATTTTCTATCAGCACAACAACGCTATATGAAGCGCTAATCTAGCGGGTTCCATAATTGTCTTGAAACCGGACTGATTGTTCAAGGTTGAGTGAAGTCAAACAGCCATGTGCCATGTATTTTGAAAACAACAACACAAACAACTCAAATCCTGCCTGCGCCAACACAAAACAAGTCACCCATGTACTCTTGAGTTCTGCCTTTGTTCAGAATCACTCTCGTTTTGGGAATAGTACTTTTACCTACCCAATCTTTCCCTTTAACTCGGTAAAATACATGAAGGAAATCGCAGTTTGCCGGGAAGTGACTGACAGAGCTTTTAAGAGAAATACGAGAACATAAAATGTGTTGCTTAAGTTTTTAGAAAATAGAATAGCTAATTTTTGGAGCAAACCAGCAAAATTTCTCTGCTGCAGACTTCAGACATTGCACATGAAAAGCATTTTTTCGGGAAGGAGACATTTGGGATTGACAAGTATGCATACCTATTTGATTGTGCGGCATGCTGATGGAAATGATTAGAATTAAAACCAAGTTGAGTTAGGTTTTTGGTTGCATTAAAATGTAGTACAACACGCGCTGTTGTCAAGAATTCCTTGCACATGTTACTTGACAAATATGCTTCAATTCATCTCATAAAACGAGAAATTTCTTTCCATTATGTAACCTTCAACTTACAAGAATAGCAAGCTTAATAACAAAAAAAAAAATTAAATGAGAACCATGTTGCAAAAAGCACTTGAGCAAAAATAGTAAAAGTGGATTTCCAATTTTTTTGCATAACAGTATAACTGACTCATACTTCCAATCCATGAGCAGTGAGCATGAATATATTAATAGAGTGTGATAAATCGGTTTTTACGTGCTTTCTCACAAAATCAAAATGAATAATCTGAAATCTATAAATATGCAACGCCCACAGTGTGTACTAACGAAGGACAGAATGATTAAGTCACCCTAAAGCGACAAGCCTAAAGCCTAAAGCGACAAGGTAGCGTGTAACATTGAAAACAGAAATATAATGTCATCACTCTAACAAACTAATAATTAAATTATGTACGGAATATATACATTCATAACAGTGTTTACAATGTTAGCACGAGTGTATTTCTCATAGGTCAACATAACATTTTATGCGTCATTTCCACTTGTCCGTAGTATGTAAGCCAGTAAGTATGAAATAGCCAATTGTTTTGCAAAAGGTGGCTCACGTTTTTCGTGCCCTCGAAGTACACTAACATTATTGACATGTAAAAGTGACAAGAAAATTGGATTAAAATCAAAAGGCAGCTTCAAAAACAATCGACAATAGACTGTGGAGCAGGTTTTATTGAATAATTGCCCAGTACAAAAATTACAGAGTTTGAACAGCAGCAGACTCCCTAAAGGTTACCAATATATTTCTTGCGTCTCTTCTGATTGAACCATTAAAAAATAGCATTAATACTCGATCAGACATAGCCTTTTTACATGTTGCCTTTTTAACACTTTCCTATACCCTGACAATAGCCATCTTCTCACACGTCAACATCAGTCCATGAATAATTCATCATACAAATTTTCCACTGAATTTGCTGCTGCACTTTTTATACTCGCTTTTCTGACCTGGCCCTTATCACCAATCTGGTAAATCGAAACATGGATAATGGTTAGGGAATTTTTCCTAAAAGCATATTGTTGCATATATCGATCAATAAAGAAATTTACAGAGAGTGCGGTGGTGTTTTTTGCTGTTGTGCTTTTTGGTCACAGTCCACACGTCTGTAACTTCCTATCTGAAAATTGTTTTGCTAATGTATCTATTTTCTAGTGCAGGTTTTCATAATAATAAGTACGTCAGTAATATCGCTGTTGTAGCTTATGATCTACACAACATTAGAAATTATCATTTCTATTTTAAGCAGAGTAATGTCCTTTCTATAATATTATTTGGGAGTTATTACGTCCAATCTACCCTTCATCAATATTTATGATTTCAAGTAAATTATAGGCTTTCGAGACATCCACACACGTTCAAAATATTTCCCCTTTTTCATGTAATTGATCCACTACGTAATATTACTCCTTTATGGTTGATAGTAGGATAATATCTCATACGACATGAAAATATAGTTCATTATAGTTTCTAACAACTGGGTTTCCTTCTTGTTGATAGCTCTACTTTAACAAACAGTTCTTTTTGGTATCTTGATTCTTCACTTACATTACGTAAAGCTCATTGTCATTTTGATAAAGTTCTTAGAATTTTATAAATCTGTCCTCTATTATTATAAACCTGACAATAAAAAGTTGGTCCGTGTCTTAATAAAGTGGTGCAATATTATCACGATACCCAGTACTGCTGTATTCTTATCATTAGATGCAGCGTCACGAAGTGCTTGCCTTGATAAAAAAAAGGTTAATACGAACGAATTATATAGCAGATGGATAGTTTGTCCGTTTGTCCACATTTTGGTCAACTGGTGGCTATAAAACATGAACTTGTGGACATAGCTTATTGTGTATTTTAACATTTTTATTTTCCAATAGCCATTACTCCTGGAATCCCAAGAAAACAGAAAATAAATTGGATTTCTGAAAATAACGTTACTCTCCGCATTTTCTATGTGACAGGCTGCTAATGGGTTCGTTAGATTTTCTTAACCTGACAGTACCAGGTTTGCCCATACTTCTTCACGGGTTTACAACACTTTTGGGTTAATCGTGAGCATATAGAGCCGTAGGCCAACAAATTTATTGCTGGATTGTGTGCTGTAATTTGTTGTACTTTGTAAACTAAGATAATATATTGGATTTCCTTCTTGATCATAGCTTTTGCCAATTTATCGCAGTGATTTACCATCTTTGGCTGGTTCCACTTGTTACAGTTTAAGGCGCGCAGAGAGTATAGTAATGTGCATTGATTCTTAAAATACGAGCCTTTCTAGGAAAGCACTTAAATAATTTTCGTACGTGATATGTGTGCGACCAACATAGGCAGTTGTGCTGGTTTTCTGTGCATTTTCTACAGGAAAAATTGTGAGAGAAAGGCCTACGACAACATCGACATCAGGGAGGAAGGAGGAACTCGTGGAGAATAAATATAAATGAAAGATTTTATTAAAAATCGTTGACTGCTTCGGTACAAGTTTGTGGAAATAAATGGCGTTGGCAGCGTCGCAACTACTGCAGTTTCTCCAGTTATTACTCCAAACCTAACAAACTTGCAAAAGAGGATTAATATTTTATTAAACACTGCAACTGTTTCTGAGTTTCAAATTGTTATTCTTTAGAAACTCGTTCTATGAAAATAGACAATTAAAGAGAAAATAAAGTATAGTGTAGAGTACCTATAAAACATACAATCATGCTCGACAAGTGGTAGCAATTTAATGAAAAACATTTCTCCTTTTAGTACTTAAGCATTTTCATTGTTTTATAGTGTAAATGAGGATTAAAAAGCGCACAAACTTTATGAGAATAATTGTACGTTCTAGTAAAGTTGTAAGACAAAATGTACTTATGTAAAAATCATGTTGCAAATTGATTATGGCTTAAACAAATGTAAAGTTTTCTTTATACTTGTATAATAGTAGGTACTAAACTTGCATTTTGGTTCCAAGGATTTTCTTCATTTGTGCAGCGGCAAATGCTGCAAAACATTTCATTCAGCAGCGGAAAGAAAGGCATTGTAGCTAAAGCTAACAATAACAACAAGAGCTATTATTATTGCAGTTTTGTCTACTCCACCTTATATCTCTTTTAGTACTTGAAAACAATGACAATGGGACACTTGGGACTTACGCCATTCCAGTTTTAGTTTTCTCCTCTATGCAGAAAAGGACAAGGGATTCGGCTATTCTTTGTCTTCACGTTCTTCTGTCTTGTACTTTTCTTACACAGATTTTCTCACACACAGCAGGAAAGTTTTTCCTTGTACTTGTATGCTTTGGGAACAAAGAAAGCTTTCAAAATGATGATATTCTTGTGAACAAATGAGTGATAATATTGCATGCTATTCTACTACTCGTTCTGACGCCTTTTCTCTTTGACGTGATTTCGGACTTGCAGCAGCAGCGGAAGTGAAAGCTCTGTGTAAAGCTTAGTGAGAACAGTTAGCCACCAGTTTCGGCGAAAAGGGAAATGCTGCTTGTCAAATGACAATATATGACTGTTAAACATGCTGTCCTGCTGACATTATTGTCCCACACGAAGTAAGAAATAGTTTGAACAAAAAAAACTTAGTACGTAGCAATGGCATTGATGATCTGTACGTAAGAGGGAGTACCTACGTGTTATATAAAATCCAAGTTTTTAAAATAAATTACCCCTGGGGTGTGCTAAAGTGGTGCAAACTGTAAACGGAGAATAAAAGCATTTCAAAATGCTCTCGTAAAAAGTATGGGATACTTTCTAAGTGAATACGTTTACCGTACTTTCTAGGGACTTTTTTCTTTTTAGCCGTGGCTTTTAGTTCAGCTACAAACTAGGAAGGGCAATGTGACACGTCAAGGCGATAGAGCATCAAGTATTCTGAACAACGTGGCTTTACATAACCGTGGGCGTTTGCAACTTTCTTTTTCTCAAGTACATGTTCTTGGACAAAAAGTACACAATCTTTACTAGTTCCAGTGCGTGACACTCTTGTGCATGTGAAGATTCCAGCAGGGATGTTTTATGACGAAGAAATGCAAAAGGAAACAAGAGAACACTTTCTGATACTTTCATAAATTTGGTGAAGGTTTCAAGTGAAGCTCTGTACTATTTTTGTATGCCATTTTTGTCTACTCGAATTACAAGTACAAGGACTCATCATTTTGTAGGATTCTCTGGTAAGCTAAACAAATTTCTGAACGAATTATTTGCTGTAATTTTTACATGATTTTATTGTTTAACTGAAAATGGTCGACTTTTTTCAATTCAATTCCATTCAATAATTTCACCATTTTTTGCTAGTGTCTCAGTTAAGGTAGATTGCTGATACCGTATGTTTATGATGGCCTGTAAAATAATAAAGCATAGTATTATTCAACTTTGTCCTATAGTTTAAGCTATGTTTTGGAACTTGATATAATGCAATGCAATGTTGTTGCGTATTAACTCACTTATTCAAAGTTTTTCACAGTTAGTAGACCGAATATAAAATTGCATAATATATTATTCATAGATTTATAGGCATATCGCATTTACCTAATCAAATAAAAATGCCTTTTTCTCTAATATTCAAAGTTAACTTTGACCTTCTAAGTTTGTAATGAATCAAAATTGTTAGTAGATCCTACTACTCTTACGATAGATAACAGTAGAACCACGCAAAAACATAATTTAAAAAACGAAAGCAGAAAAAAAACTTTCACGCGTTTCAGAAACTAGTCGAACGTTTCACGCGTAGTATTTTAAATCGAATTTAGTAGTTCGCATTATAACTTTCAGACTGGAAACGAATACACGTTAGATTTTGCATTGTTTCTTGTGCTATCTTCGAATTCTAACCAATTCCGGTTACTCAAAAGCATTGCAATTTCGTGTTTCCGGTGTTCTTCGTAGAAACCTTGTGTATACAAAGTGAAGAAGAGGAGCAGCAAAAGATGCATTTCTGAACTGGCATACTGCGTTCTCGTTTGTAGGATCGTAAAATTGCTATCTTGCCAATCTCTTATTCTCAAGCCCTAATTCCCTACTTTTTCCTTGTCTGTCCAAAACTTTCTCTTTTGATCGGGAAACGGCAAGTGACTTCACTTACTTTATTTTGTAATTCTTCCATTCAATTGAACTAGCTTCTAAGACGATGATGACAATGATAGCAGCATAATGTTTGTTGTAGATAGGTATACTGTCCGTATGTAGTCAAGTTATATTTGTGCCTCCTGGTTGTTTGCATCACTGGATTTGAATAGGATAATCTTTTCTCGTTGACTAGCAAGCCATGTCTCTACTGTGAATAGACAAGGCCATTTCCCGTTATGACAATCGTTACAACTTTCAAATGCACAAGCCAAAGGTATGGACATGGTTGTAATGGCAAAACTGTCCGGAGTAATAATAATGTAATGAGTGTCCCACTTCAGTGTTTCTATTCAACTTGTTTTACAATTTTGCCTGCCTCAAGCATCCAGATATTGGGACATGCTGACTACTACAAATGTACGTGATAATGCTAGTAAACGTCAACAAAAAGTCCTGTACTTTCTCCAGTAGTTCAATGCCCCATTCATTTCACTCTCCGGCAAAATGTTTTATTTTATTTTTCCTAAAAATAAGCCATAAAAATTCCTCGTGATGTTGTGCGTTGTGGAAGGAATAATTGGAATGGTACAACAGAAGCTCGTTATCCATATTGCGTCAGCAGCATAGTGTGAAAAGGCAAAAAAAAACTCGATTCCACAATCCACACACGTCATTATGGATTTCCAGTAGATGACTGGGCTTGTGTGTGAATGAAAGTGTGCATTCAATTCAACAACCAATAAGTTAGAGAAAGGAGTACAAAATTAAACGTGAGAAGTGCAGTAAGAAAAGCCATGATGATCTTTACGCTTTCAAGCTTTCTATTGATAATGGTCAATATCCTTCCTTGGAGTACGGCACACTTTTCTATTTTCAGTCCACTTGGAGTACAACTGGCTCTATTGTACAGAGAAAATTAGAACTTTCTCCAAATTGTTAGATGTTAGGTATTCTCATTATTGCTTGTTTTTTAAATTGCAAAAAAGCTGCTTTCATTTTTGTTTGACTTGAGCCCACGCTAATGTTAAGCTGTTTTCAGACTTATTTAATGTTTCATAACTAGATATTTGGTTTCTGAGCAGTATAACGACTAAACATTTTACAATCAATACAAAGTCCCATGTTATCTTTAAGCTTCAAAGCACTCTATCGTTATAATAATTTTTTCTTATGATATGTGTGGGTCTGTGGGTAGCCAACACAGTATTTCACGGTTGAGCACCCGCCAGACACGGAACCAGCTTTACAAATTTTTTACAAGAATAGAATAGGCACTTTTTCTTTTCAGATGAATGGAAACCTGATATTTGCCTTGCCAATTTCAATTTTAACAAGCAAACTTAATACTGGCCATACATGCACGTGCATATAATTGAACTTGTATATAGTTTTTGTGTCCTTGGACTTTTTTCCTTTTGGAAAAATAAATTCCTGTGACTGACACTAGTAAGTAGCGTACAATAAGCGGAGAAAAGAAGATGCCCTAAGCCACACACAATAAAAAAAGATAAGTCAAATTGGCAAGCAAACATTGGAATAACGAGGTGATCGTTGTGCCATTGGGGCTCTGGTACTGCAAAGTATGTGCACTAAAATGAATAATAACACCCACTGTTTGTGTGTATTCAATTTCATCTTCCTTCATGCAAAAATAGTTCATTATTTGAGGATGAATAAAATAAAGTGCTTACAACATTGAGAATGGAACTTGGGGAATCAAGTCACGTTGCTGGATAGGAGAAAAATAAATATGAAAAAATAGCTAGAAAACACATTTCTTCGGTTCTAAGTTACTGTCCTGCTGTGGGTTTCCGTCTGTCCAAACACATTTCTTAGTGCCAATATATTAAGCAGATTCAGTATGCTCAGTTAACAAGCTATAGTCACCCTGTTGACCGGAAACACTGGGAAATGACAAAAATGCTCTCTTGAGAATGTAGTGAGCATCTAACAACGTCATTCTTTCCAATTCCAACCTTGGCCATCACGTAAATTAAAGGACAAGTGGAGACATGCACTTGACCTTGCGGAATATTTGCGCTTGGAGAAAGCAAAGGAATTTTCAATTCCGTTGTGGTTTTTTCATCCTTCTGTTTGGAATTGAATAAAAAATGTGTTGAGTTTTACCATTTATCAGAGAGAATACTAAAGTGGTTTTCATATTCAAACCTTCACAAAAATAATGATGCTGAGAGGGGAATTGAATAGTATTTTAGGATAAAAAGCGTATGTCAGCATTATTACCCAAGACTTAAATTCATTTTTGGTTCCAGTTTAATATTGAACCATGAATGGTGAAAGCTAAGCAATTTGCTCGGTAGTCATCATTTTCTCTCTGGGAAAATTCCTTCAAAGCAAAAGGGCAACTATCAACTATAAGAAGCATACCATTAAGCTGATTACGCAAGTTATTTGCTTGGACTAAACCTAGCCATAGCTGCATAATGTATTTTGATTTCTGCCGATTAGAATATAATGAATTGTGATGGCCTTTCGTTTGAACTAATAGTGTTAAGCTGCAAACGTTAGCACAGGCAATCTAGAATTGAGAAGAGGCAAAACGAGGCTGCTTTGTTAATGGCGGCGGCGGAGTTTATAATGTCCAAAGTCTAAAACATGCTGCTTTCCTAAATAGGCACGCACTCATCTTTCCATCTTTTCTTCTGAGCACTTTAGCATCTAATTCAGAACTAATTAATTAGGCAAGGCGCAACAAGAAACCCATTTCAGTGTAATTGTTTTTGTATTTTTATTTACTAGCCAGCAATGATAAAAACGCTGTCTTTGTACTTAATGCGAATAACTCATTAGCTAAATGAAGCTCCTACGCCATTTCATTTCTAGCATTTTATACATTATTCACTTTGTACTTTAAATAGTTCTTTTATGTACGAGTTGACCACGATGGACTTGGATAAACTTGTTTTTTAGTTGTTGCCTTTTGTTTTACGGTATGCCTCTTCTTTTTCCTTCCATGAAAATAAAGTTATTTTAGGAACTTTGCGTGCGTAGGCGTATGGAATGGCATAAATAAGTGTGCTCCAATATTTTTAATAATCTGAATATTTGTGATATTTTTGCAAAGATATTTCCTGTAACCTTTAAAACCAAACCATATCATTTGATGGTATATTAAGGCCAGCGTTATATTTGTTATTTTATATTCATTTTTTAAATGGAATTTATAGCTATTCAATAATAGGCTTTGGTAAAATACCTCGGGTAATAATCGTGCATTATGCTTTATAAAAGGCTTTTTCCCGGATACATTTTCAAGAAAGTGAGGATTGACGAAGGTTTGATTTTTTATATTTTGTTTAATAAAACAAGTCAAACTACTTCTGTCAGAGAAGACCTTTCTCTATTGTTTCATTTACGTTTAGGTGCCAATGCCAAAAGCTGCACAAAAGAAAAGCAAATAAAGTGTCAACATGTACGGAAAAATCTTTTCTCCTTTCCTGGTGCTCTCCTTTCGATGTTCTTTTCTGTCAATTGTCAATGTCATCCTGTACCCTGCTCTTTCTGGTTGACTAGCTATAAACATTTTCTTTTCATATGCTGGACCGTTTCTCTTGAATATGCTGACAAAAGCGGATTTTGTTGTGCAGAAACCAGACAGACTACTCAAGACATTTTGAATAGAAAGGCAAAGTGTGTTACAAGGTCACATGACCGATGACGGAAACTAAAAAGGTTTCAATTAAAACTGTGATATTTTATGGCAGACTAGACTATTTTCCATTCCAACACCAGAAAACTATGCAAATTTAATATGCACATGCCAAAGCTAATCAATCCAAGAGAACTAGGTATCTAAGATAAAAATTAATCAGACGATCCAACTAAATTATTAATTTTCTACGATTACTGTGCTCCTGATATTTTTTATCGATTGATTTAGTGATTTACTTGATTCTTCTGTAACCCAATATTATGCATTTTTACACTACGCAGTCATAAATTTTGCTTTTGTTCTCAGCACTATTGTTTGTCATACTTCCTTTCGTTTTTATTAAATCTCTCCATGTAAAATATACAATCGAGGACAATTTGATGTGTTTAACTTTATGCATTACTGCTACTGTTCTGCTATACATCTCCAATTCCAATTTCATATTCGCATGCCACAACAAGGCTGTGGGACAATATAACAGCTTTTGTTTATAACAAGTTAGCTAAAAAGCTTAAAAGCTACTTTTAGTCTCTATTTTTATATAGTTCAGCGGCTTAAATGTCAGTAGTTGAATAAAAGCTATAGTAAGTTATTAAGAGTAAACCACAAAGTAGACATGTTGCCGTTATAGGGGAAAGGATAATCACATGCATAAACAAGGTTTTGCCTCCATTGTTTCTTCCCCACTGTTCGTACTGTTGTTCTTGCGGTGATTGTGGCGGAATTCATTACACAAAATTATGTATTAAAGTTATAAGATGTTCATTCATACGCGTTTCTCATAAAAAATGCAGGCAGAACATATTTCTGCATATTATAATATTTTTGTGTGCCGGCTGTGCTTGGAGCGATTAGAAGAACGTCACTGTAATATATTATTAATAAGAGGCGGAAAAAAATATGCGTGTGGACGAAAATATTATGCGTGCAGAGAAGGAATTGTGCGTATATTTACAATGTTAAGGCTAAAATATATTTTGCTTAGAAGAGTATTCATAGCTAAAAATATTGTTTCTACTTGGTTGCGTTTATCGTGGCAAAATATTTTTACCCAGTTAAGCACAAAAACTGTATAGAAGCAACAATAATTCCATTATTATCAGGTTTATCGTTCCATTACCCACGCGTCCATGAGCAAACACCCAAAAAAAGAATCATTTTCGCTGTTGGCAATTTTCTGGGCTACGCAGTTGGCTTACTTTTACTAAAAATTCATGTATTTTAACAAGTTTGTACATAACTACAACCAAAGTTTGTATGAACAATGTAGAAAAACAGATTAAAATCATGTACTAACTACTAATGTGTTTCGACCAAGAAGGTAAAAAGAAAAATGAACATGTTTTTTAAAAAAAGGCCCAGTTTTAAAAAATTACATGTTTGGTATGGCTCCCGTCTTTTCATCACTTATCTTACCATTCACTGGTCTCTGGTGTCATTTTTAGAAAATGACGGTGTTTTTCTTGTCCTTCTCTCATTATCTCTATATTTAGTAAAGTTCCATTAGCTATTAATACATAATGATGTGGCACCAGGCCATTCTAATGGCTTTGTCCTCGGATTTGCATTATTGCTGACACTGACGGACATGGTGTTGCTGTGTGAAAGGTTGTGACAAATTCTTGACAACAAAATAGAAAAGGTAGTGCCAGCCTAATCCTTGTCACAGGCATAATTTGCAAGTTGCCCCGTAGTCAAACTTGCTTGTATATTGATCTTGCTCACTTTTACATTAAAATAAATGAAAATGCTGTAAAAAGTTACAGAAATTTTGTCAATAAATGACGTAAATAAACCAGTTTAAAGCCATTTGTCTATAGTATAGGTTTGACGATACCTTGGTGGGTTTAAAACATGTCAATTTTGTGTCATAATGTCCTGTTGTGTATTTTTATCACTTTTCTCAATTCTTTTTATTTATTTTTAAAGGGAGGATATCCAGCAGTAAAAAGGCAGTTTTTTAAACACAGTTAAAGATAGAACGAGCAACAGTAAAAGTGAAATAACAACGCATAGCAGTGCAGCTTGGTGGTAAAAGACAACCCACAGCTTTACAACGGCTAGTCTGTGAAGCAAGCAGGCTTTGACGCCTAAGTCAAAGTCGACGCTTTTTAAAGGTCTGACGCTTCTCCGTTCTTGTGTGCTTGGCTATATGCTAGTACATTGTGCACCAGTATCAAGCAGCTAGAGGCTTTTGTGCCAGACTCATATTCCGAATTTCGATGAGCTCAGAGACCATTCAGCTTGGTGCTCTCATCGGAGTTATTACTACAAAACCTACTAAGAAGAGAAGAAGCAGCAAAAAGAAAAGAATAAGTTAGTGGAAGAACAGAGGACAGAAAAAAACGCTTAGTTTTTCGAGGCTGTTGCGTTTTGCAAAAGAAGCGATACGTTTGTAAGATTGCGAAACATTATTCTGCGAGAAAAATGGAAACCGTGGCATATTTTGCAAATTCCAACGGCAGCAGCAGTGTGCAGACTTTTTTATTGTATTTTTGTTCTATGCAAAGATTGCATAAGGAATACAATATTATGTAAAATAGAATAAAACAGCAAGTGTGTGAGTGTGTGTCGTTCCAAAATAATATCTTATCTGTTCTCCAGTTTTTAAATTATTTTTTGTAATAGAGAAGTTTCTTTTTTAACTTTGTAATTTTTTGGAATGCTCCAGGGCATATACTTTATTAGCTACGAAAAAATAGGATATTCAATCAGGAATATAACCGAACTTTTATTTAAAAAATAAATGTATGCAGTGGAAAACAGAAAAAATGTGCTTCGGGTCATTTTTGAATTGAAATATACATGAAACAAGTTTATGTGCTTCTAGTGTACAAATATATTGTAAAATTTTAAAAGATATAACCAAAAACCAAAACGCGTCAAGTAATTACTTATTTAATTTTGTGCTATAGGTGTGAAAACAGGTAATAGTTTATCTACGACTTGGTTTATGAGTAAGTAAGGCTATGTAAAAGAGCAGGTGCACAATGGGGCATCTTGAGACTCATCTCCAGCATCACTACTAACAGTTTCTAGTACAATTCTCTCTGTGGATGTGAAACTCTAGTGAATCTTATAAATAAAGTGATTATAATAGACAGTTTTAAAACTACAAGAATATAATGGTAGTGAATATAATGATAACCACTTGTTTAGTTTGTAACCTTTTTGTATAAGAAACTAATCAACTTGCAGTGACCTTTTTTCTAATATTATTACTATTGGCTTGGATAATCGTAAAGTACATAGCAATAGCAGCACATTTACATGCTAAGTGTAATTGGATAGTAGACTACTACTGGTTGAAAAGCAGTGGAAACATTCTATAGAATTTTCAAACTAAAAAATCCGGAAATTAAAACTCCCCTGAAAGTAAATCACCCAGAATACATACATTTTTGTATTCTCGGACTATCCATTTCCATTCTTCCACCTACACACTTCTTTTTGCAAAGAACGTCACCAAACCGTGTGTTTTGGACAGCAATCTCATCTTTTAAAGGTAAGTCAACTTGCTATCTTGTGCTTTGAACTTTAAACAGCAAAATGTCAATTCATTTCTGATCACGACAATCATATACGAGTAGGCGTACCCTGAGCAATTGACTTTTGTCATTTTGTTGTTCCTGTACAATAACCATATTCATTGACTCGTGTGCATTATTACCGCCCAAGTTAACAAAATCCAGTTTTGGAAGCTATAAAACCAATCTTGATGTTTTTTTTTCTGTGATCATCAATTCATTTTCTGAAGCCCTACACTCTGCACTGCGTATTACGCACTCATGATGCAAAAAACAGCCCCCACATAAAAAAATGTGTCTCTCCCTCTCAATCCTGTCGTTTGTCATTCATCTGCTCATGCATCTTCTCAAGAAAATAAACGATGCAGCCCATTTAGCAACTCTTGTCATTTCACAGCACAGCCATGTCAATACGTTCATTAGCATGCTCATGTGCTACGCAAAAGAAGCAAAGTACTTTTGCATGCAAAATGTGCGTAGTTTGCAAAAAATGTCCATATGATAGTCATAAAGCCATGAAGCAAGTGTAATATATTGGCACAAGCTCTCTCTCTAAGTAGCATCAAATTTCATTTTTTCCAAGACGAGAAGAAAAGCTCGCAAGTAAAATCTGAAATATAGTATGCATGGTTGATGGTGGTGGAATGTAGGTTGCAAGAAATTGAAGAGTAAAAACTTGAGAAAAAAATTTGAGTTCGGGTAACAGGAAAACGAGAAGGGTGTATGTTTTACATACGACCATGGCATAGAAAAGCAAAGTTACACATTTTCTTGCAGTAATGATCCCCTATCATCTTGCTGGAAAGCCGTGTTTCGCCTACACGGTATGTACATGTCATAAACGCATGATTAGCTACATCACCACTCAACTCTCAACATGTCATTTATTTGAACGACAGAGAGGCGGCTTTACAGTGTTACGCACTTTTCGTACAAGAAATTTGAACCTTTTTTCATGCAATTTTATCAGCTTTTATAATGAAACACCATTTTAAAGCGTGGAAGCTAAGAATAGATAGTATCTTAGAAGATTTTTAATGGCCCAGAACTATGAGATGAAGCCTCAAGTAAAAAAGTTTTTTGTTAGGAAAACTGTGTCTGTGGGAAATACGAGGAGAGATGACCTCTTTGTACTTTCCTTTCATCCACGCACTTTTTCAAGGTGCTTTTTATGATTCAGCAGACACGGAAGCTATAAGATGTGTAAAAATTTTAGCAATGAACTACAATAGAAAAGTTCTCATGCGTACACGCAAAATATACATATGTTTATGCTAAATATATGCTAAAACAATTGACATATTATAATCCAATACGTTTTATATCTTAGAGCAAAAGATAACCTTCGCTTTTAATCTTGTCAGATGGAAGGAAAACAGATGCCAAAAATTTATCTGCAGATGTGCGTATCAAACCATGGACATATATAGGCATAATCATTAACTGCCGATGATAATATATGAGCTTCCTATTTAATTGGCATGTCCAGTCGTTTCTTCTTGGGTATAATGATCAAGTTCGTCAGAGTATCAGTATCGCGAGAAAATGAAAGGATGAACTTACGCACTTTTTGCTTCAGGTTACTTGCTGCTGTTTTCTGATGGTAAAAAATCGAATATTATGACAAAATGACTTAGCCCAGCAGAGCCACTTTCTGCTGATCTACATTTATCAACTTGTGTGGGCTGCTGCAGCACAAGCACAGCTGCTACTCAAGTTACTCGTTTTTTTGTCCTTCTTCCTTGTGTCTTTGTTGACATTGATTAGGAAGCCTTCTTGTGGTGCTTGTTGTCTTAATTAAGATTATCACAGTGTCGCCAACAAAAAAGGCATGTTAGGTGCACTCACAGAGAATCACAACAAATTACACTGATATTTAGTCCAAAGGCTAATGGCATTAGGACAAGTTTTGTGATTTTTATGAACCACCGAAAGCTATTATATAAGCTGCATGTCTAATATGAAGCGACCCGTGAATCGTGTATAAAAATTTCGGCATTTACAAAGCTAGCTAATATCATATTTCATTGGAAAGGAAAACAACATGAAAACACACTTGAAAAGAACATGATCGCATGCCCATATAAAAAATCTAAGGTTGACCTATATGTTCCATATCGGAGAATTCTTTATGTTGTGGTGCTGGTGTTTCGGCATTCGGAATGAGAAAGGAAAAACGACAACTACAGCCACTTGTCAATTCCTTAACAAATGGGTCTACATGGATTCTCATCACCAAATCAGCCACCACACAGTTCATTCATTTGGGTTAAGAGGATAATAGATGCTTGGCTAAATGTCGCTGTAATTACTGAGTACCGTTTTTTGCATATTTTTTGCAAAAAAAATGTGAACACATTTAAACAGAAAACATTTCAATGTGAGCAATATAAACATTCATAAACCTACATAGTGTTTCCCTTGCTATATAGCTTCTGCAATGTGGAAAATCATTTATTTTCCTGTTTTCAATTTGATCAGACAGAAAATATGGAGCAGAGAACAGAATCCATTAAATCTTGGCTCAAACTTTGCCATTTTTTGTCCCGTGCCCTGATGATGCATGTCGTATAGGAGAGTTCACGTTCACACACCATTTTCCTTTGTGAATTCCTTTTCGTTTTTTGAATCCTGACACAGAAAAGACTTATTATCAAGCTTACTTACATACCATATCCCTATATCAGTTAACGACTAACGAGAAAGCACACAAAACGTACAATAAACACCTACGTTCTCCGAATTTTACACATGGTTCCCTCTTGGTATGTTATGCAAAGAAAGCGTCTCTCTAGCTTTCTATATTTTTCATTCACAGTTTTTTTGCTGTAAGTAAGCGTATTACACACAGAAAGAAATATTGGCAAATGCATTTTGCATCTAGAAAGCTGTAAATATTCAAACGGATCAGCTTCGAAGCAAGAGGGGGATCTATTCTTATTCGTACGGAAGCAATCTCAGTTGCCGATTCTTAATCATTTTAATATCCTACAAGGCATCTTCTGCTCTAGCTAGTGGAGACCTGCCAACCGTGTAATCTCTCAGCGCGTTTTAAAAAAGACATGCAGATTATCACATTTAGTGGGGGCTGCGGAGGAGTAATATGTGGTGGTGGGGGTGAAGGGATGTCAGGTCCTGTGGGCCGTGCCCTTGTTGTCCCCCTTCTTCTCCAGCTATCCTGCTCCTCCACTTGGTCAACACAGATAACGCTAAGAATTAGTCAAGATCCAAGTGCACTCTTTTCGTTAACTGATAAATGCTTGTAGTGCCACCCAATCAATGTATCAAAATAACTGTCCAACACAACAAGAAGTACTTTTCAACGAATAGTAACTTGGTATATAGTTTATTGCATATAATAGGTATGCACAAATCAATCAATTAATCAATCAAATATATTATTATGACACCGTTAGAGCTATTACACCTTTCCTTCTCTCTATCTATCCAACAACAACAAACCTACTACTAGCTGTATAGGTATTTCTATATTTACAAAGGAAAAATATAGCTCCATCTCTTCAGTCCGTTTATGCTACCCGGACTTTAGATAAGCTTGTCTCAAATTGCCCCTCTACTGGCTAGCTCTCTTTGTTGGAGCGTCGCCTCTCTTCACATTGCCCCTCTGAAATGCCCCCTGTCGGGACACCTCCCTACTCTGAGAAGACCCCTCTCCTAGCCGTTTAGCTTCCCTTTGATGGAATCTATTGTCGCCAATTCTCTTATGCTTATTTTTACGGCGTTTGTTAAAGTAATCAGGGAATTTTTCTTTGTACAAATTTACTCTTTGGGCAATTTCCTCACTATGACTAGCCTTATCTATCAGACAATCTTTATATCTATGTCCTGGTAACCAACATTTTGTACATAACTCTTTCAAGCTCATAACTTCTGGTTCTACATCTAAATCATTTTCTGCATGTAAAACTAATTCATAATCATCTTGTACATCAACATTAGACTGACTAGAAACATTTCTTTGATCATCATTCACAGTAATTAACAAATCATTAGTAACAATTCTATTTTCATTATCAACAAAATCATTATCAATATCCATTGGAGTTTCCTCCATGTTGTCCTTGGACTGGTCACCCTTCTCCGATCTCACTGGTGCGTTGGTTTCCTCACCATCATCCTCGTCACTGACACACTCCAGAAAGTCAGGGTTTGGGACCGTAATCTCTAAGGACCAGTCTTCATCTTCCTCATCAATCTCCTTGGAACTCGTACTTGGTTTATTCGCCGGTGTAACTGGCGGAGTTAACGCATTGCTTTGACAGTGCTCAACATTATACTTGCTCAGGATCTTCTGAATCGCATCTATATCGGTCGGTGTGGCGTACTTATTCCAGTTATAAACTTTGTCCTCAGTTTCCCATTCATCAGGCAATACTTTGCGCTCAGCGATCTTGTTCAACATCTCATCAGACACGATCTTGCTTGGAGAAGCGTCTTGGTGTATAGCAATTTCCTTCCGCCACTCGTATAATTCATAAAACAGAGACACGTTACAATTCTCTCGCTTGACTGACATGACATACTCGATGGGTCGGGCTCCAAACTGCTTTCCGGTGTTTGAGAGCAGATGCTTCATCCGATTTCGAACGAAGTTCACGGTGCGGCCCAATTCAGGACCAGCAATCCGGCTCTTCATGTTTTCCCATATCTTTCTGCCATAATGAACATCTCGTCGAGCATACTCAAGCAAATCTTCGTGCAGAGGGCGATGACACCAATCCGCTCCTTGAAGCATTTTTATGTCTTCTTTTACGAATTCGGCTCCAAGGTATTCTGCGACTAACTCTTCGAAGCCGACTCCCGCTTTGCCTGACAAGAATTCGTGTACGACTTGGATGTCCCAAACTGCAACAGGGTAAATGCCCAGAATCCGCTCCAACGTCAACACATCGTTGTGCATGGCATGAAACACTTTAATTATCCGCTCCGACTCGAATATAGGCTTCAGTCTTTGTAGCTGTCCCCACACTGCCAAAGGATCAATTAAATAGTTATCCCGGCTAGTTGCAATTTGGAAAAGCCCAGGATACTTGCTTTGGTAGCCAAAGTCAGGTAAGAATTCCAGATCCACGAAGATATAACGTTGCATGTTTACATCCTTCATTAGCGTATCAAACTTGCTAATCGAATCAACAGTCTTGTAATCTTTCAGCATCTCCCGTGGTAACGCTTTGTTCTCGGGCGGAACAAAGAAGGAATCTGGAATCTTCCACTTGTCGATTGTCGCGAGATACGGATGAGCTCGTTTATGACGGGAGTTTCTGTTCCTCTCTCTGGCGTCGTTACGGAAGTCTTCATACTGAAACTTGGACACCGTCTTCCCGTCTTCAAGAACTTCACTAAATGTACGGTCGAATGGTCGAATCCGAGAACTCCCGAATCTTCTCCGACAATAACGTATCTTCTCCAACCACTCTGCGTCTGCTTTCTTCCCGGTCATCTAGGATAGATAATATACAAATACAATTAGCCACAGCCCTAACAGGACCAGACATGCTAATGATGACAGCGGGACGACAGACTTATGCTCTTTCAACTTTTATATGGTTCGGCCTTCACGAGACCAGACATCCATAACTACGGTGCAGCCAATACATGACCCGCAATCCGTAACTTTTCTTTAAGTTGTTGTTTCCGGAATTATTTTATATGGTATTTTACCATTGGTATCGGCCCTATGTCAGGACCAGAAAGCCATATTATGCGCATTACCCTTTGTGGCCTATGCCATAACTACGACTGATGGTTTTTTATATGGTATGAGCCCTATGTCAGGACTCAAGAGCCATATTAGAACTTTAGTTCTATGCCATAATTAATTTTGGTAAATCGCGATTTTTAAACTCGAAGTGTGCACTTAATAACTAATTTATTTCAATAGGATATTCTGCTATCCTTAGCATTGCTATTTACAAATTCGTAGGGGGAAATTGGTTTATGAGAGAAGATTCTTTTAATCTGCTCTCTTGCAAACGTTATAGTTTGCCAATGTCCTGTAGTTAACACGACGCTTCTCCTGGCGACTGTTCTTTCCCACTGGACTAGTACATTCAGGTGATCTTAGTTCGTCGGCTGACATTCCTGAACGTGGAATAAACTTCTTAATCTCGGAGACGTGACGTACACCAATCGATTTGTTATCTGGGATGGTAAGAATGTCAAACGTGACCTCGTCCTTTTGTTCTCCAAGACGATAAGGGCCAATAAAACGTCTGCACATCTTCTGCATTACTTTTCCAGCTTTATTTGATAGCTGGTGGTTTTTAATCATCACACATTGTCCCGTTTCCAAATTATGTGATCTCCTCGATTTATCATAATGTTGTTTCTGGACCTCTTGAGCTTTTTTGATGTTCTCTCTGACTTCCTTAATTACTCCACGGAGTCTCTCTGGCAGTAACTTCATCTCTTCGGCATATGTGGCTGGATCCAATTCTTCAAGTTGTGTCATCTCGCGATCAAATGCAAATGGAATCTCTCTGCCTAGATTTAACATAGCAGGAGTTACTTTGGTTGTTGCATTTACTGTTGTTCGGATTGCCAACGCATACTTTTGAATGTGTTCGTCCCAGGAGTTATGTTTATCGGCAGCATACGCTTGTAACATCTGCTTCAAAGTCTGGATCGTTCTTTCCGCCATATTTGCGTTATGACGATAAGGCGCTGTGAAGCGTTGTTCGATGTTCCACTGCTTACAGAACTTCTCCATCATTTTTGACGTGAATTGACTTCCGCCATCTGAAACCATAATCTTCGGGAATCCGAACCGACAAAAGACTGAATCCTCCAAGTGCTCGATGATCTTTGGAGTGACTGCTTTTCTCATAGGGAATAGTTCGACCCATCTTGATAATCCACAAATTACTACCAATAGGTACTCGTTTTGCTTTGTGCTCTTCACCATCGGTCCCAAAATATCCACATAAATTTGCTCAAAGACATGTGATGGTGGGTTGACTTTCTGCATAAGTCCGTGTGGTGCCTGTCTGCACGCTTTACTTGCTTGACACACTGGACATTCTCTGCAGTATTTTCTGATCTCTTTATTCATATTATCCCAGTACGCTCGATCTTTAATTTTCTTTAAGGTGGTGTTTGTTGCAAGATGTCCTGCTTCTGGCGCATCATGAAACATCTCCAACATTTCCTTTCTAAGTGACTTAGGAATCACTGGTACGTAATATTCTCCGTATCTCTTCTCTGGTTTCTTTAGGACCGTTTTGACTTTAACTCGGTTGACTCCTTCTTTCTTGTTGTCGACTTTTCTCGCACCGGATTTTCGTTTAATCTGATCTTTAACGTGACGGATGGTATTTAAGGCAAAACCCTCAGCCAGCTCCGCTGCCTCCACGGGTTTCTCTGAGTCACAATCACCTTTCCCCATGGTGCTGATAACTCCTATTATATCTTCTTCGTCTGGATCGATCCTGATGTCATAGACAATCTTCTTCATTAACAGCCCGTTAAGAACTTTATACCCTTTGTCTTCCATCTCCGTCTGTTTCTCCGGTAACTTAAGTGCGTCGAGGATTGCTTTGCATTCTTCATCTTTGACCTGTTCGTCCATCAATCTCTCGGACGTGATGGTGTTTCCGTAAATTGTTGACAAAGTTGGAACGTACTTGTGCTTTTCATCTTCGTTAAATATATCGATTTCTCCTTTCGGCGGTTTAATCGGGTTTCTTGATAGAACGTCTGCTTCCAAGTTCTGTTTGCCGCTAGTAAGCACAATTTCGGCGTCCCACGATGCCATTTCTATTGCCCAACGCATGATCTTCGGTTTTCTCTCTTTCATATGTTTGATAAATTGTAGAGCTCTGTTATCGATCTGAATTGTAAAGTGCTGTCCGTCCAGAAATTCTTGAAACTTATGGTAGCAGTATATTACTGCAAAGGCTTCCTTTTCGTAAATGTGTGCTGCTCTCTGCGAAGTAATTTGCTTGCAAACGCAATTGGTCTGTCGAAACCGTCGATGACATTGCAGACGCAACCGCCTACGCCAATTTCAGACGCGTCCGTCTTTAGAATTATCGGCTTGGAGTAGTCGATTGCTACGAGCATGACATCTTCACACAGTCTATCTTTGAGCAGTTGGAAAGCCATCTCTTGTTCCTTTGCCCAGCGAAAATGTACATCCTGAATGGTTAATCGATAAAGTGGCTCGGATATCTCCGCCAACTTCTCCACGAACGAATGATACCATTGACAGAGCCCCATAAATTTTTGAATACATCTCTTTGTCTTTGGAACTGGAAATTCCTTGATAGCCGACATAGTCTTAGGATTCTTGCGGATCCCGTCTCTTCCAATGATGTGTCCAAGGTATTCGACCTCGGTCTTGCAAAATTCACATTTCTGTCTGTTGATTGTCAAGTTGGCTTCTTTCAGTCTCTTCAGGACTAGCTCCACGTGCTTTATGTTTTCTTCAATGGTCTTGCTGTACACGATCACATCATCCAGATACACTCTGACGAATATGGAAATAAATCCATGAAGGACACGTCGCATGAGTTCTTGGAATGAGCTCGGTGCGTTACGTAATCCGAATGGCATGACCAAGCACTGATAATGTCCATCTTGGGTGGTAAAAGCACTCTTCTCCACTGACTCTCTAGACAGCATCATTTGCCAATAACCTTTTTCCAAGTCGATGGTGGTGTAGATGTAACCATGTGGAATAGTTCTCAAAAGGCTATGTACAGACTCCATAGGTGCTCTGTTTGGTTTCGTTTGAAGGTTCAATAGTCGATAATCGATGCACATTCTCCATTTATTTGATTTGCTGTTCGCCAAGACAACTGGCGCTGAGTAAGGTGATGTTGATGGTTCTATCAATTTCTCTGCTAATAACTTCTCGCATTGTTCTACGATATATTTTCTCTTTTCTGGCGGGTACCGATGAAATGGACTGTAGACTGGTGGTCCATGAGCGTCGATAACATGATATCCCCAACTAGTCTTGCCGATTTTTCCATCTGTGCGCGCTACAGTCGGAAAACGTTCTAGTAGTTCTTCAATCTTCTTTGAAATCTCAGCTTCTTTAGGATCTAGCTCTATTGCCATATCGATCTTTGATTTTTCTTCGTTGATCACTTCTGTGATTTTGAATTTGGTATCTGGGTCATCATAGAAGTAGAACTCGTTATGACCCAAGTCCAATACGATGAAATGTGTGGCAATTATATCTGTTCCGATGATCAGGTCAAATGGTGTTTTTCTCATAACTGAGAAATTTGATGTGATTTTTCGCTCTCCAATAGCGATTGATAACTTAATCTCCCCAAGCAATTTTGCTCTTCCGCAATCTCCAACTATTACATTTCCGTAGTCTGTGATTTTGAAATCTGGATCAAACCGAACGGCCCAATTTAAACAAATTATTGAAAATGACGCTCCTGTGTCCAATAAGGCTGTGAATGTCGTTACGTGTGACTTTACTGTCGTTAGTGGTAGTTTTGTACCGCAGAAACTAGCAAAGATGGGGAGAGTGCTGATTGCGGTATTCAGTCTCTCCCGTTGGAGTTTAAATTAGTCGAGTTTTCTGCTTGGCTGTCTGACTCCATGACCCATGTGTTTCCATCCCAATAGCACATCGCCCTACCGACTTTACTCTTACATTCGAAGGCTTTGTGATTTTGACCTCCGCATTTTCTGCAAATGATTGGTTTGCTAGGTGGATTTGTAGATGACCCAGGCTGCTGTTGATCGTTAGAGTTGTAACTATTATGTCCGCCTCGATTTCTGTAACCGGAGCCCCGACCTCGCCGATTCTGTCCACGGTTGTTGCCTCTTCCTCTGAAGTTGGCTTGTGATCCCTGAGGGACGTTCCCATCTTGACTGGAACTACCGCTAAAATTTCCACGGCCACGGTCAAATCCTCTATTGCCACGGTTGCCTCGTCCTCTCGATCCCCTCTGACTTCTTTGGTGTTCATTCATCGGAGGGACTTCTTGTCCTCCGCTAGAAGTATTCCAGACGCATTCTGGCAAGCGGTAATCAATTCGGGAATCGTCTTGAACTTAGCAGCCCCTAGGATTCCGCGCAGACTGTGGTGTAGAGCTCTCTGAATGTACTCTACGTGTTGTTCTTCAGGTTTCTTGAAACAATATTTTGACAACCGCATCATGTCATAGATAAAAGTCTCGGTGGGTTCATTTGGGCCTTGCTTTCTTGACGCTACTTCTTCGAAACGGATAGATTTCTCAATCTCGCCATCAAATCTGGTTTTGAACTTAGCCTTGAAGTCGTCCCAATCCTTAGCAGCATGGCCTTGGTTCTCGTACCATCCTTTCTGAGTTGGATTTAGTAATTGCTTGATTAAAGACATGTAATCGTTTTTGTCTGCATGTCCCAAACTTGCAAAATACTTCTCGCATTCGTCGAAAAATGCCTCGGCCGTTATTTTCTTCGGGTTGTATTGCGGTTTCGGGATGTTACTGGTCACGGCTGAAATTCTGATGTTTTTCAGACCATCCAATATAGTCTTTGGGTCGACTGCTGTCTTCGTCGCTAACTCGTTTTTTAACTTCAAGTTTTCATTCTCCAACCTCAGAAGCTCATTTTTGTATTTTGCTTCTATCATCTTATCAATCTGGTCTAGTTGCTGCTGTGTAAACGACATGGTTGCTGTGTTGTTCCTTGTTGGGGATGGGGTCCAGAATAATCGTCTAAATTCGTTTTCCACCTCGGGATCTGACGATGTATTCTGTTGTTTACTCGATCTCGGTTCTGGTGACTCGAACTCTTTTTCGCAGTCTTCAAATAAATCTTTGTCTGACCTTGTGTCGGTGTCTGATTCTGTGACTGTAGGTGCACGGGTGCTTTCGGTGCTGTCACTAGTGTTTAGCTGCTCCTCTACTTTTTCGGTTGTTTCTGTACTTCCGCTGTTGTTGAGTTTATCCGTTGGATTTTTCTCCGGGTTACTTCTAGTGCTGTTGTTTCTCAAGCGGCTTTCTCTGATGTTTCCGACATTCAAGTTTTTGAGTTCCCGTTTACTCATTGATTTCAGCAGTTACTCAGTGTTCACCCTTCGCAAGCACATACGCATACATCTACCACAGTGTTCATAATACCCTTAGGTAGTTAGTCACCAACAATCTATAGGTAGTAATTCTAGTTCCCAACAATAACACTTTTCCACTAAATTGTTATTTACTTTGTTCTTCACAGGTTTGATTGTCATCAAATTTGTTTACTTTTGATTGGTTGTAGTTTAGGATAGGTAGTTAAGGTTAAGGGTTAAACAGTGATTTTTTATCCACATAAGCACTTAGTGTTGCATAGCATGTTATCATTTCATCCTCCTGCTTGCTTACTACTACTTATGCTATTCTGCCTTTACCCCTTTCCTTATAATAGCTCAATTAATTATTAACTTTCACTGTTACTGTAGTCGCCTAAGGGTAATGCTAACATCATCTCCATAAATCGAAAGCTTGATGGAGTATGCTTCAATTAGAGTTGCATCTTCCATATAGTAAACAAGAAATGAATAGCGTGGAGATAATGTCGGTTCCCGAACTACGAAGATGAAAATCATCTTGATAATTATTCATCAGATATTACCTTACCCTTAGCGTTTATTTTACATTGACTATTGAGTGCAAACTTTTTCTTTTCCACTTTGCAATAATTCTGTGACGGTACATACGCATAAACTGGGTAGCTAACCTATTCCAGGTCAAGCAAACCCTTTTCTTATGCAACTCGGGTAGCTAACCTATTCCAGGTCAAGCAAGCCCTTTTTTCTTATGCAACTCGGGTAGCTAACCTATTCAAGGTCAAGCAAGCCCTTTTTTCTTATGCAACTCGGGTAGCTAACCTATTCAAGGTCAAGCAAGCCCTTTTTCTTATATAGTACGGGTGGCTAACCTATAACAGGTCATGCGAGCCCGTCTATATTATGCACCAAGGGTAGCAGCCCAAACAGGACTAGCAAGCCCTTAATTATATGTACCGAAAGGGTAGCAGCCCAAACAGGACTAGCAAGCCCTTTTTTAGGAGGTAGCGGCCCTTACAGGACCTGCAAGCCTCCTTTTTTTGTTGTGGTGGTGGTAGTGGCACAAGCCTCTTGGCTAACCTTTCTCTCCAGGTAATTTACCATTTACCGGTAACTTCTAGTGGAGGTTCGCCATATTACATTTAAGAAGGGGGTTACGCCTTGGCGGAGGTGGTTTTGGAGGAGATCCACTCGGCTGATAGCTGGGGAGCAGGTATACACCTGTAAGGGAAAGGGGACCGCTGTTGGTGCACGTACCATATGATAACCCTTTTGCAATGACCAAAATCCTGTCCCGCTGTCTATTTCCCCTTCATACACAGTGCACAGATTAGTACCCCAATTAGGATGACTTTGCTTACTGTTTAGTCCACAACGGGTTCACCGGTTCGGTTATAGCACGTCCACTGTCCTTCCTCTTTTATCCGCCAGCTATAAATGTTACCTCCAGTAGGCCAAAGGGATAACGCTCAGGATAAGCCAAAGAACCAAGTGCACTCTTTCCGTTAACTGATAAATGCTTATATTACCGCCCACTCAATGTATCAAAATAACTGTCCAGCCACACACACAAAAGTATTTTCAACGAATAATAACTTGGTCTATAGTTTATTGCATATATTAGGTATGCACAACATGAATCAATTAATCAATCAAAATATTATTATATCACCGTTAGAGCTATTACACCTTTCCTCCTCTCTCTCTATCCCACAACAACAAACCTACTACTAGCTGTATAGGTATTTCTATATTTACAAAGGAAAAATATAGCTCCATCTCTTCAGTCCGTTTATGCTACCCGGACTTTAGATAAGCTTGTCTCAAATTGCCCCTCTACTGGCTAG